>DWGW01000538.1:0-14424 GCA_018247775.1 Udranomia orcinus
TTTTTTTTCTGATCATACCTCTGCGATCCAGCGCTCCAAGCGTAGCCCGCGATAAGAAAGCTATGCTTCCAAAAATTTAACTTGTTAAATCTTCATAACTTATAGCTTCAATAAATATCGAAAATTTATTATTATTCATGTAGTAAATGAATAAGGCGATCACATAAACTTATACAATATCAATTAAAGTGGAATTGGTTTCACGAAAGTTTTGCATCGACATATTAATTATTGTTATCACATATTACGGATATAGATTCGGTAATACCGACGTAAGTTGAAAATTTATTATTATGAGGTTTTAAAGGAATCATTTTATGAATTTTACTTTCTATACGTGCTCATAAAATTTATCAGTAATGAATAATTTACTTAACAATTATCGTATACTCAATTGCATTTAATGTTATTGCGTTCACTACAAGCTTTAAACTTAATAGTTTTTGCTACAAGCTACCTTATCTTAGCTGAGATTTCGATAAAAACTATAGTATAATACTTTTATTTTACAAATAAGATACTGCGCCCGCAAATGAAACTATTTTTTATCTCTTTTTCTGTGACCAATTTCAATCAAGGCCTGGTGTTTAAAGGATAAGTTTAGCTAGCTTAATGAATTAATGTAAAATCTTCTTCTTTATACATCTGTTAACTAGCTGAGAACTTTAATACTCCTTTATACAACGGGATTGCATGCTCCATTATTGTTTACTTTTACCTTAAAAGTAATTATGTCCAGAGTGTTTTTGGAAGTGATCGCATTAAAGTTAAGTGTGAGTACGTTTAAAAAAACCTCAATATGTCACTAGCTTCCTTTTCACTTTCTCTTTTGGACATGTTCATAATAATGGTTTAATGTCAGGTATTTTGGTTTAAAGCCTTCGAACATACAATATCTTATTATCGCATCATTAATTCATAGACTTATGCATTCATAGACGATTACAATGAGTTAACAATAAACCAATCGTTATGTAAAATTCACTCGCTTATCGCTTACACTGCTTTAGTAAAACATATCCCTCATTAGATGGAGAATAGTGTTACGTTCCGTATCTTTGATACCGATCTCGGTATAGGCTAATAAAGGCTCTGTACGCTGATATGAATGAGATGTTATCTGTTCAAAAGAAATCGACTTTGACAAATAGAGGCATGGTTTGTCTTGTTTGTACGACTCGGCCACTCTGTATCGTTATGTCATTTTGTATGGAAGAAAGCGAAAGTTATCGGTAATTATGTTCGGATGAGGTTTAACTTTTAACCCGTGTAAAGCACGATATCATTTAGACACGCCACATATTGAATAATTGGATGATTATTTATCATGTGTAATTACGAATTAGTTGGGTGATTGATTGCTTTGGCTTTCGTGAAAGGAAGTAACTATACATAGATAGTGTGTATGAGTTTTAAATCATTTTTAAACGAGCGGATGAACTGCTCAACTACATCCTGTTTTAAAAATAAACGACTTTTCCAAGTGACTAACTATAACTTTGTGTAACTAATAATGAATAATAGTATAATTAAATTATCAATACTAGGTATTTGTCAAAAAGAATACGATCAGATCGCATTGCCCGTTTTAAATGACTGTACAAGATAAATAATAATAGTAAGACACGGGAACAAAATAAATAAGAAAAATATTTTGATTCTTACTACAATTTAAAAGCTCGAAGTCGCTTCCCCGAAGACATTAGGCCAACGGATACTAATCTTTGAAGCAATTTAATCGAATACCCGGTCAATTATTCTTCCCTACATTCCTGTCTACAAAAAGTCAGTTTTTGTGAGCACCATCGGTCAGGATTCGTCTTGGTTTACAAGTGTTACTTTGTAAACTTGTTGATTGTGGCTAAAGGGTGATTTGGTATAATACTTTTTTTATCTGTAATACAGATTATATTGGTTTATGAAAATGAAATCGATATATTTGATTAGGAGAATTGCAGTGGCGTAGTTATCATATGTACTCGTATGTGGCACAGCATTGGGATATTAATAGGGTTGTGGACAAATTGGGACTAATAGGCACTAAAATATTCACGGATTTCTCCATAAAATAATAATACGAATACAAATTTGCCACCAAAAATTATAGTTTTTTTAACTTGATCTTACCATAGATTTATTATATTTAAGACTGTTTTAAATTATATACCTATAGATATTCTTTGTCTTATAAATTGTTTTCAAGTTATGGGAACTTTAAAAACTTGAACTCCAAGCTTAAATGAAATGCATTTTGTCGTTTAAATGTTACAAATCGTTACACCCAAGCTACTGTATAATATACAAAAAAACCGTTTCCATTTATACTGTTAGAGATTGAATTTTATTTGTTTACAGGTAAATATTACGAATCCATGATATTTACAAAGTAGTCCCATTTCTAATTTCGAAACACCTGTATAAACCACGGGCGTTGTCGTGATATCCTTTTGATCTCCACGTAATTACGCTATTGTGGCCCATACTCGTCGCTTGAGAACGGGTGTTTCGGGAAAATGGAACTGGCTTGTTTGATTATGTTAGGATGCTTGCATACGCTCTATTTGGATTCTCACAACTTTTTTAATCTATATTCCATAGCCGGATGTGATATTTTTATATGTACTATGTTTGTTTTCGAATCCCAACGGTTGTTTCATCCGTAAAATGTTCAATGACCGAGTGAATGAATTTAAACATTTTCCAAAAATAAATCTAAGCCACATTAAATCCGTGTTTGAATGTCACTAAGATTTTATGATCGGCAAAGTAAAAGTCTTTAATGTAAATATTGGCTTCCTTAACGTGTTAGTCACAACTGTGGAATGATAACATGCGTACAGAATCCAGTCCAGTGAGTATCCAGTTGTCAACAGCTAATAACGAGGCGGGAAGTGCAGAGTAAGTTTCACTACGCAATTGTAGGATCATTCGTCTCGTGCTTGAACACTCAGAATAAATATTTGTTGTCGTCTTAAAAATATACAACAGGATGTAAATGCCACAGCTATACACTATACATATAACGATCATCAAACGGAAAAAGAAGGTACTGAAGGTACCACCAGAAGAGAACCAAGGATATTAGGGATTTATTCTCTGTTTAAAATTATAATGATAAGGCTCCTAAATTGAATCTGAATTAAATAGTGTGAAGTAAGAATTTCAATAAGCAATTGTCGATTCATTCGTCTCGTATGCCAGATTGTCTAATGTTTAGGTGTGTAAACACTATTCGATTGAGTGGTGTAAAGGTATCGAGATCAGTGAAGGTCCTTTGAATACTCTGAATTAAACGCTTTATGACTCGACATTTGAATATATTATTATCCATAAGATTTATATTTCTGACGTCATGTAGTGGGAATTATAATAATTTGGAAGTATTTTTGTAATATTTGAGATATCATTGTTTCCTGATTGTGGCTTATTTAAACAATGCACGTGATTCCGTTAACTAAGAACCAAAATATACTTCAGAAAGTTAAGGCATAAACATAAACAGTCCCAAATTGCGTTGTGTACTTTATCTCAAAGCTTCAATTTATTGAATTTGTAAAGTATTCCCAATAAGGAATAGTATGGAAGGCGTATAATTTGATGCTAGTGAGGTTGGTCAAAGCTTAAGAATTCCGTACTTTCACACACCTAGACACTAAAACACTGGACCTGTTCGATCGACCCCGATACCCTCGCTACAAAACGATTCGACGATAAGATCGATTTATCGGCAAATATAACGTTGCCGCTGTGACAGGATTTAGTGCTTACCACGCAGCAATAAATTGTATCGTACAGATGTGTTGTAGTAGACTGTACTCTTTTGATATAGTATTTATTTCAGCATCAAACGGTCTTTTGACTATTCTACTTATATTTTTGTTATTGTACTTTAGAAAAGATATTTAATAGTTCGGTGATTCATAATTGACTGATAGTACTGATATATGTACTGATATAAGACTGGATAAGTATGATGCTTTTTTACTTAAAGTTTAATGTATGATAAGGTACTATTTAATGCTTTTCGTTGTTTTGTTTTCAGTGTTAGCATAACATTTTAAAAAGCTAACTATTTGTGAGGCTTTATTATATAACTGAAATATTACAAATAGTACCGTGGTCTCACAACCAATTATATTTTTAACCTGTGGCTTTTAGTTATTATCCGTGGGAGTTTTGACCACAGCGTTCACACAATGAGCGTCTAATTAAAATTTATCAGTGACAACCCATCGGCAAGAAAGTGGTCTTGCAATCAAACACTATCAGATTAGAATGTGATGTTTCAAACACGGTTGAAGGTTCAATGTAACAAGCAAACTCAGGGAACGATATATTTATTAAGGCTTAAATAAAATCTATACTAAATTTAAAAGTACCTACTTCATACTTAATTTTTTTTTGTTTCGTGATGATGCGCAACAAACGTTTGCTACGTAATTATATTTTTCTTGTTAACATTCAAAATATTACTGTTGTTACATGTAGTTGATAAAACTTATTATATCTCATGTAACAAATATGAATTACGTGATTTCATGTCATACATTTGGGTAAATATTTAATTCCATTCCAATTTAACATCATTCTTACTTATTGTGTACATCTAATTCCAATCTATGAAATATTGATCTAATAATGTCAAACTCATTACGAACTTTTATTTCCTTTTCGTAGTCGTAAATAAATATTGCTTTCTCATCAAGATCGAGACAAAAAAATTGCACAGAGACGTTATTGTGGGTCGACCGTACCCCGTGTTAGTAGGTGAGAATGATTGATGTTTGTTCTCAATTTATCATTAACAAACTAAGATTCACCATTTTCTGCATCGTCCGCTTATTCACTTCTACTTCCGTGAGTTCGTGAATGGTTAAGACCGTAAAGGTGTGAGTCCACTTTCCGTCCAATTGTGCGTCCGTTAATAAAACACAGCAAAACAGTAAGTTTACTATGAGTCTGTTAAGTAATTTGCGTCGAACTTAGCTGGACGGTGTGTATCAGGCCTAAAGTTTAAAATTAATTTCCTTTGCAATTATTTTGTTATTAACTGTTTTTTTGTTAAGCGAAAGTTTCTACGCGTCGTTCTGAGCATTGTTTGTTATGTTTTCGCACGGTAATCGCGGTAAATGTTTTAGGAAGTTATTTACTTTCTTCACGCTTACAATTAAATAAGTCATTTATCACTTGAAATGTGATTTGTGAGTAGTCTTAGTAGTTCTTTTTAATTCGCTTATAAATCTTATCTGTTGCTTAAATAATTTCATTAATGTTTTGATATGTTTAACTCTAGTATGATCAATCTTCTTGTAACAACATTCAACATTAGTCTTGTGAGTTTCTAATTCCTTTTCACAAATATGAGATCAAGCACCCTTGGTCGTCATAATATGATTTGCATTTGCAAGAAGCGGAATCTCGTTTCATTACCGTTCTAATGTTATTATTCTCGTTCAAGTTGGTCGGCAGTGTCTCGCCACGCGACAATGCTCACGTACCGCCATTATCTTAACCATAAATTCCAAGTGCAGTTACCGTTACTAGGAGTAGACAGATTATTGTCGTACAATATCTCGTGGGGTCAATTTGAACGATCGATGGGTTATTAGAAAGTAAACGTTTGCTTAACGCGAAACATGCTTTCCATAAAACATTTGAAATCCGAATGAGATCGTGCGTGATCGATATTGAAGTGATACTGAACAGCGTTTTGGTATAATCCACGGATTAGAGAGACACTCCGCTTAATGTCATTTGCACTGACAATATATACGAGTACTCTTACAAACCGATAAGCAGGGAATCGTAAACGACATTTATTTATTTGCTCTCGAGTTACTACTTTTACTAATCATACTATAATTATGCCCTTCACGTATTCCAGTAAAGGAAAAGTAAGAATCTTTTGAGAAAACTCTGTATCAGCATTGACCTCATTCAAGGGCATAGACTTCTTTCAAAACGATCTCATTAAAGTTCATAACTATCAGTCTACCGGCTACCGGCGTAACCACACCTGCTGTGTTATAAACGTTTTTTGTTACGAATTCATAATTATTTTAACCTTTGTTTAAATATAAATTTTGTCTATTATAAATATCCTATAGGAATTAATAATGAAATATTTCAATGTACCACCAATTACATGATATTATACTTCTAAAACTCTAAATTACTTAGCGTTTCAATCTAATAACGTGTTTTCGGTTCATAAAATAGAGTCATTATCATCAATTTTACCGTCATCAATCAACTTTGGTGATAGTGGCGCGTCCGTAGCCGCTTTTTCTCCTTAGTCGACATCAGTGAACTTTTCTTTTTAACGTATTAGTGTGTTATTATTAGATGCGCTACCGTTGCATCCGAGTTCGAAGCCGTCTAAACTTGCACGTCCTGATTCTGAGTGAGAATATAACAACTCTAATTTATTATGGTTGATCGCTCAACAATTTATCGGGCTATAACGATTCATAATCGGTAAGCGATCGATCTATTGAATAGGATCGATTTTCTGTCGCTTGCGCAGTGCAAATTGTTGTAATTTATGAAACCTTGCCTACTAAATTCCTGCGATACGGCAGATAATTCCGTCAATAAATTCTAAGGAAAACCTATTCGGGATTGTTGTAGTGACTGTACACACTTCACTTGTGTTATAAATTAGTTATAATCGAATTTAAAGTAGCATTTGCTTATTGTGTAGATAAATAAGTAGACTGAGTGAATAGACGATGGATGAATTGGCCGCATTCAGAGTCTGATTATGAAAATATTCTGAAATGACTTATGATTATGGTTAAGATAAGTTAGTGCCTAAGTTGTAAGGTTTAGTGCACCTGCAAACGTTTTCATTTTCCATGCACAATTTTGTTAATTTATAACGTACAGTCAGCAAAAATATCTCAAAATCGCTTCGCGTGCTAATTTTAAATGGGACAAAAGTCTTTCTGCTTTTCGTATGCATCATTATTCTTCAAATCAAAATAGTGATAAAATAGTACTTGGCGACGATAAAGGTTAACCACGTTAATTTAAACCATTTATTAGCTTCTAAAATTGGCCTGAAACTTACCGAAGTACTTGTTATTCAATTATAACAAGTTCGTGCTAATTGCATAAAACTGTACAATTAATTTGCAACTAATATCACGAATCTGGGTAATATTAGTCAACCATGACAGGACTGAATGAGAAGGATATAAAGACCCTGGGATATAGAGCAATAGTCGCTCGACATGCCGCATATACAATACACATTTCTGTGAAACAAAAACAAAACATTATGTTACTTCGACATGTGTCAGTGTGTCTATCCTACGAGCCCTTCAGTTTCTCTTTGACCTAGAAAGCTAAAACTCTGCTTGTAGTACACCACACGTTTATGGCAAAGAAATCCGAGCCTGATTTCTCCGCCGGGAGGGGCGTTATTGCCTATTGTAAACAACGTTACGTTTTATTAACGACGTAGACAAATATGATAAGTATCCCGGCCAACTGTTCTGTGGGCAGTACACGATCGCAGATTTTGTAACCCCCGGCGATGGTGGGTCGTGTCTCGACGATTTGTCTTGTAAATCGGCAAATTGGTGTGAAACCATAAAAGAAAATTACGCTCCACTCGGCTTTCTTGCGCCGCTCGCCCTTACTTCTGTTCGGAGAAAACAATTGATTCTCGTTTCGGTGAAAGCGAATCGTTTGCGGGAGCGGATCGATACGAGATCGATGTGGGTATGTCGTTTAGGCGATTCTTACGCGTGAGTACGCATGATACTCTGATGCATATCTTGACGAGTTCGGCAATTTATCTGATCGTTCTGTGTGTCGTGTCGTGTAGTACCTACACACACTGGACATGCGAACATGTGACATTCTACTTATCTTGCGTTCAGTATATCCCCTACTGTTTGTCTGACTTCAATACCTGACGGATAAGAAGTGCTTACTCTAATTCGAGTCTTATCCATCATTGCTAAAATCCCACCGCTTATTTTTTAAATTTCTTTTACCTTAGATCTATAAAATTAGTGTCCTAAATTGTTGGCTTTTTGATTCGCCTTGTCTCTGTCCTCATTAAATCTGATTCATTGTTTACTAAAAGAACCTCTATGGGTTTATCTACCACCGTGTTATATCTGTCCTAGCACTATCAACGTAGAACATGGTGAGCTTAATCGGTTGATTATTTTATCTTATCTTCCAACACATATTAGAACGCAAAAAACATGTTCATATCATACTACCATCATTTTAACTATACGGGATAAAGAAATGTCTACGCGTTTTTACCTTGATAAAGACTCAAATTAGAAGTGAAGGCTCGAACAAAAAAATCCATGTTTTCTTTACTCAAGCCCGCAATTGCATTAACTATTCAAATGAACGATTGGAAATCAGGTGTTCATTAGAGCTTTTCGATGTGAAAAACAAACGGACCAATCCCAATGCGCAACACTATGTAACAGGTAGGAAGTTCTCAAATGCCGCCGCTAATGATACGATTTCCATATGAAATGCTGTACCGTGGATCGTGACTTAACTTGATATGGCAATAAATATCGGAGATCTTCACGCGTTTATGACAATTATGGCGTAGTATGTCCGGAGTGAGATCTAAGATTAAACTGCTGTACTGCTATGTAAATGTGTCTAAGTTTCACCCACTTGCAGTACGTTTGCGTAGGTAGGTAGGCCTTATTTTTTTGGAGTTGTGTGTATTCGTTTTCGCTCGCAACTTTGTTGTGTTGTAAAATATGCTGCCTACTATTGCAATTCATGTCATGGTCTTGCAAGTGAGCGAAAATTCAGCATTTTCTCATACTTTTGCTACGTGTACCTAGTTGTGTTCCAGAAAACATTTAATATATCGCAAAAGTATCTTTAATTACTTGGAAAAGTCTTGAAGTAACCACACTAAAGTAAAAACACAATACGATCGAACTAGGACTAAGACGTGTCACACTAAACATTAATGAACTCTGAATTTACTGTTTTTTCTTTTGTTCCAGGACCGGCCTCGGAAACCGCAAAATAAACAGAGGGAGCCAGAAAAGGCGACATTCAAAACGCAAAATGTGACCACCGACAGTTTCACCAAAACACCCAAAAAACGCTTCATATTCATGAATCTTGGTTTAAGATTACATGATTGACACACCTAATATTTATTGTAAACTATAACTTTAATATAACGAATCTAGTCGATATAGTTCTTGTAAACAAGAAGCAATTTAGACTGTATTAGTAAGAACTTAAAGCGGACGGCTCAATAAGTACAAAGATACGAGACAGTACAAAGAAAGGCTCAAAGGAAACGCTAATGTTGATTTAACACTAAATTGATTTTATTAGAAGTTTCCCGAGGAATCCAGTCACCATGTCTACAAGTGAGTATTTTAAATGTTATAAGTAAACTAATAGATAGATTACTATTCCTTATTTTATAATTTAGTATTTTTTTAATTGGTCAGACATCAAAATATATCACTAAAAATAGAATCAAAACAATTATTGGCTATTACTAATTCTTAATTACACTACTTCGATTTCTTTATTATATTTGGTTTTTGAGAACAGCGTTGATGAGGTTTTCTATAATTTTCTCTATCGGTCTAAGGTAGAAATTACAAAAGTACAATACTTGTGTAAGGCTATTGTAAGTTCCAACGCTTTGTTTATAGATCCTTTCTCTCATTTCTAATTTCCAGGTTTCGAACACTCTGCCATGAAGAGCAGTTTTTCGTTGTCGTCGCTGCGGAGTGCGCCCGCGCCGGTATCCGGCGCCGGTGACCATCTCGAGCGGCCGTATCACAGTCTCACTAAGAAAAGGTAAGATTGTTTAGAATTCGTTAATCACCCACCAACCATTGCTTCACGTGAGTTCAACTCACACATAACTTAACTTCTCGAACATTATTGATATGTTTTAAGTTATCACTAATATGTATAATGTTATAGTATAATGATATAGTTTTATGATTTATTTTAAAGTTTGCTGGAGGCTTTTTTTTGCACCGGCTTTTGCGTCTGGTCTATCATAGCGTAAAGCTTAAAAACGTCGTCCCTATCTTTTTAACAATTAGAAAACCTCACCTTCTAGTATAATTTTGATGTTTTCGTCTAAAACTCAACACAGAGTCCATTTTGCAAAGAACCACATTTAACTATCGGTTACGTTTAATTATCGTTGTCTGATACCACCATTGCTTAACATTTCAGGAAAGAGCCGTGTCGCGAAGCGTGGCGTCGCAGCTGGGGCTCGGCGGCGAGCGGCGGCAGCGCGGTCGACGACCTCTGGCCGCTGCTGCAGCACCACTACGACTACATCATGGACAATCAGATCATTGACACATGCAAGGTGGGTTAAGGCTACCGTAGAACACATTACTATAGAGTAATACGGAAACGTTTGATAGGTATTGGAGCAATTGAGTAATGGATATTCACTGAGGAAGATGAGATTAATGCTACAATCTACTTCATATTTATACGATACACTGGGTTAGGTGATTGCTGCTTTTTGTAGAGAAAAATACTCATTTCTACTAACTCATTTCCGAGCCGATTTACAACTAAACGGACAAAGTGCACGTTAATGAGCAACAAAATATCGTGCAAGCTAAACAAAGATTTTAAAGATACCACCGCCTACTTTAGTTGTGTAATAGTATTCGTTTTGATTTATCCGGGTTATGTTTTGGTTTGAAGAATGGTAAAATACTTTGTTGTAGATTGTTGACCTCAATCAAGTGTTTAGGGTTGTTTAAAGATTCCTATAAAGGTATGTTACAAATATTAAAATGGTATATCACTGTCTTTCAGGAAGCAAACGGCGAATTGTCTCTGCACAACTCGTCCGCTTTGCACAACGGTCCGCGCTTACTGAATCCGACGTCGAGCTTCAACCGCCAGTGGTCGCTCAACCAGCTCATATCAGAGTTCGGCGAGTTGTGCCAGTGGCTCACCCACGTGCAAGAGGAGATATATTCTAGTCCGGAGAATTTGGCCAGCAGGAAATTGAGAATGGTGAGTTTGAGTTAACCGTTATTAGGATGAGATGCATATGATTATGGAAGAGCTCATGTCAAAGCTGAATCTGTGCCTGGCATACGTGCAAGAAATAGAAGAGGATAGTTAAAATAATTAGATTACAGAAAGTAGTCAGTAGGAAGTAGTCGAGTGCATAAGATTTTGTCAGCAGAACCACTCGATGGCTCTTTGAAGTTGTTGGTCAGGGTTGAAATTATTGTTAATAGATTATTATTAGTCATATATTAGTCAATACAAAGGAAAATCTGTTGCAAAGATTGCAGTTCTGTCAAAAAAACAATTTCCGAAATATTTATATGAGGAAAAAAACAACAAAAACACTAATTCGAAAATGTGCGGAGCAAATATATTTTGAAGAAAAGTTGTTTGTAGAGAGGTCGAATGTTGTTTAGTCTTTGTTGATTTGTTCTCGCTTTCGGATATTTGCGCTCACGTCACTGTGTTAGCGGTGAGAGGAGATTATGCACAATGAATACGTTCAACAGAAAGTAAAGGATAGTGAGTTATTGACAAAGTTAAAGATAGTGACTTATTGGCTATATAAAGTTTCAGCTTGCAAACAATTGATTAGTAGCAGAGAGAAGAGACAGTAGAGTAAGACCTTAAGCATAAGGACCCCAATAAGCAGAAGGAACACACAACACAAGTTTTTGGGATCCAAATTCGAATTTCTCTGTCGAATCGCACTATTTATAGGAAATAGAAGTGATATAAGTTGTTAATATCTGTTTAGTTTCTAAAGAAAATATGTTAATATGGAAAAGTATCTTTTTGATTCTCTAAAAAAATGAATCCTTCTTCCTTAAAATTGTTCTGCCCTTGTACTTGCCCTTACTCTACCTAATAAAATAAACTATCTACCTAAAAAAGTTACAATATTACCTTAGCAAATCACAGCACTTAATAAAAAAAGATAGCGAAAGAACTAAAGAGAATGAACTAATCATATATAGAAAAATTATTCTCCAATTTGAATTTGTATAAAAAGAATATTGTAATGTATAGTTAAATAAACTTTTTTAAGGAAGCAATTGTATTAAAGTCATTAACTTTATTATATTAATTATTTAATATTTTTTTCAGAGCCGGATGTCAGAACTAGCGACAGTGGAACCTCGTCGCGCGAAATTCATTGAACAAGCCGCGGCCATTCTCGAGAGGATACCAGAAGCCAGTGCCGAGGTGAGGAGACCAAGTCCTTATAATGCGCACACATATTTCTCCAGTGCATTCATATTGTTGATTGTGATAGATGATTTTACACCTCCTTTTAGCTTAAGAGCTATAGACTTGAATGCACATAATTTTTTGGTATGAAATTATACGTAATTAATTATTGCGCGCGACTCTGCCTACAATATAAAGTAAATAGATGACATCTTACAAAATACTCCCCATTCCCCTCTATCGAGGTGGCTTAAAGAATCATTTTTGTGTTAAAAATTACCAAAGCAATTTAGTATGGATTTAATCAAAAGTACAAATATGTAACATTACAAATGACTTATGTTAGACCGAAAAAAAATTACTTAGACCTCAAAATTACAGAATCCTTCTACGATTCGCAACAACCGAAACGGACATGATGTAAAAACACAAGATTACGATAAGATTAATTATTCCCCAACGTGTAATTGACGAAATTGTACGACATTCGTACTTTAGCAAAAATATAATGTTACTTCAAGATTTTCTTCTTTAAGTTTATAAATATTTGCGTTTACAGGTGAGTTGGCGAACAGAACATCTGAACGTGAAGTGGGACACGCTTCGTCTGCTGCTGAGTCCTGAACAGCTGCACAAAGACGGAGTCTGTTCTGATACAGTCGGTGAGTAATACTGGTTGTTCGTACTCTGTGTATGACCTCAGGGTAGTAGAACTTCAAGCTAAGATATGTTGGGTTTATTACATATGTATGCTAATATAAAAAGCATATCTAGGCAAAGTATTTCACGTATGTTCTATTGTTGTAAACTTAGGTTGTCGATTGTTGGTTCAACTCTTACTTCCCCATTGCATTATTGACGCAGATCTCCAGTTCATCTTCGAGCTAAGCAACTCTTAACACAACTTTGCTTAGCTGGAGGGGTAAAAAAAAGATAGCCTCATTTTTTGACTGTAATTTCAATATAAGGTTAAGGCTGTCTTCGCAATTTACTCTCTGTACATGATGGTAATGTTTCACGTAATTGTAACATTAGTACAAGCAGGTCACGTTTAAAAAAAAGTAAGATTTCGTACCGGCGTCCAGTCCTACTGTGACGACGCAGAAAAAATGGGGCCTCGCAAATGTACTCTAAATCCAGGGCCCCCAAGTGCACGGGGCCCACAGCTACTCGGCACTGACGCGCGCGCTGGTTGCAGAGCCGGCGCACGAGCTGCGCTGCCTGCGGCGCTGGCTGCACGTGATGGAGGGCCGCCTGCCGCCGCCCTCGCTGGCCGCCGCGCGCGCCGCGCCCTACCACGAGCTGCGCCGCAAGCTGCGCGAGCACCAGGTGCGTACCCTATGTGTACCTCGCGTGTGCTTTATGTGTACTCTCCCTGTACCTCGCGTGTGCTTCATGCGTACTCTCCCTGTACATCGCGTGTGCTTCATGCGTACTCTGCCTGTACCTCGCGTGTGCTTCATGTCTACTCTGCCTGTACCTTGCGTGTGCTTCAAGTGTACTCTGCCTGTACCTTACGTGTACTTTATGTGTACTTCGCATATATTTTATGTAGACTTATCCCGTACCTTACGTGTATATTATGTGTACGATGCCTGTACCGTATGGGTACTTTATATCCGTACCAAGCGTGAATAAGTTGATAAGTCGACTTGCATTAAAAAAAAGATTGTACATTAGGCATTAAAATTGCGCCTGGTACGGATATGTGCTTTGCTTGTACCATACGTTTACCTCACGTGGATTTTAGGTGTACTCTATGTGTACTCTACATGTACTTTACGCGTATTTGTGTGTAATTGTACGTACGCACTGTGAGTATATTTAATATTTATTTCATAATAATTTGTTAAAATTACGTTAACACTGGAAAACGTAATTCTTGTATCTAATAAAAACGATTTTCACAGAGGAACTGGATAATATAATGGATGGACAATCATAACTTAACTGAATTATAAAATTCTAAACTGCCTAAACTTATACCTATCTATGGGATGCGGAAATTAGATAGACGACTGTCAGGAGTCCATATGATGCAGATGAAACCTTGTTCTTCGACGCAGTGGCGGACTTACATAGTCACCGCAATTATTCAATTAGTTAGTTATGCAAATTTCGTCGCCCCTTTTGGGATCTGCAATGCCATACTCTATTTTTATTTAAAAATATATTTATTAACATATGACTTAAGCGTTTGTTACACAAATT
>DWGW01000539.1:0-14419 GCA_018247775.1 Udranomia orcinus
ATTGATAGATACATCAAAACAGCACATACAATTTATAAGGATATTGTGTTTATCGGCCAAAATACAATCAATCGGAGAAAAACTGCCATTCTTCTTAATATGTAACGCGGGAAAAGCCGCCTGCATTAGATAGTATTAAATAGTAATTCTTTAATATTTTGTTTACATTTTTTGGATATCTTTGCAAAATATATAGTATTGGATAGACTTGTAGTATTAGATAGATAGACAGGTATCTTTACGATAGTGTTTTAAGATATATGACCCCAACAAATCGTGCAAGGATAACATTACTTTAGACCGGATAAGGATTAGATATGAGACACCGTTGCCGATATACGTCATAATCTTAGTATTGTATTTCATTGCATTTCAAGATACATATTTCAGAATCATAATATTGTACTTCAGGTAATCTTTTATGATAATAATGTCGTTTTTACTTTCCGTAAGCCGTCACGTACCTCGGGTAGGTATTTGATTTATGATGTTTGTATAATATTAATTGTGTGTAGTTTAGAAGAGATTTTGTTGATACATTTTGATGACAATAAATATTTTTTTGTAAGTAGCTACTTATTACTTAGCTAAATAATTAGCGTCATTTAACATTTTTTTCAGTTTAAAGCAACATTTTATCGAAAGAAATATTCTACATTTACCAAATGCTGCTAGCATTTCTAAGTTCTTTGACGCAGTGTATTGCATACTAGGTAGTATACCTCAGTATACTTCACCTTAGACCAAGACGGTCGGAAGCTATAACTGAGATTCTGCGCATTTCTAAAGATATGATATCGTCAGCAAAAAAGAAAGAATGATAAAAAATTACCAATTCTAGCACCGTTTACGTCTGATAATTTAAAAATCATAAATGAGATAGCCCATTTGGTTACAAGCCGGCATAATGTTTACATTTTTTTAATATTTTCGTCCACAACTCAATTCGTCACGTATGTGTCTTCACGCTTAATTCTCGTAACGGTTTGATTGCTCAATTTGCAAAGCGAATAGGCAAATACATTACAGAAAATTGCTTATGAAAAGATTGCCTGCGAAGACGAAACCAGTTTTAAAACAAAACGATTATTAACATGAATAATCCGTAAAGAGACATCAGTTACGTATACACTTTCAATATTTGTTTCAAACTATACTGTCCCGCTGCTGGGACCTCCCCTCGAAGTAAATTGAGGTCGAGGCCAGGCCTCGAGGGTTTGGGAGGGATTATTAGACCTTTTTAACGAATACGTAGACATGTTTGCGATGTTTTCTCTATTAACAAAACATTCAATAACTATCTACTAAGTTGTCAATCCTTATATGATTTGCAGCAAATAAACTTAGGTTAAACTCTGGGAAACTGATGGAAGAACCGACATGTTAGTCAAATTTGAAGACTATCAATATACACAATGTGTTTAATCAGCCATGAAGTTATCCTTTTTGTTATGAATCAGTTATTTTATAACATTGAGGTAGCAAATGGGATTGCAGTCCATCTGATGGTAGATGGCCATTGCCGCCTCTGGACATCTATAATCAACCCAAGACAGAACGCGTTGCTCTGAGCTCTGAGCACTAAGTTGGAACGCCTTGGTTAAGTCTTGTCTCTGTGACCACACATTTCAAACCAGAACACAGCGGTACAAAAGCTGCTGTTATAAGACAGAAATACGTGCTGCTGGCGATGCTGTTTCCGAAGTCGAACCACGAAAAGTACTACTTTTCGTGGTTCACCATCAGAATTAATGGCTCAAAGATCTACATTAAAAAAAATCCAAATCGGTTTATAAATGACGAAGTTATGGAGTAACATACATAAAAAAAGAAAAAAAAAATAGGTGTTGAATTGATAACCTCCTCCTTTTTTGATTTCGGTTAAAAAACTCATCGCTTCAAACTGTTTACATCAGCGTCTATATTTACACTCTGCTGCGTTTCTCTGTTGTTATAATCTGGATCTCCTCAACGCGCAAACGTAGTTTCTTAGATCAAAGTATAACTTTGAGGCGTGAGATCAGATCTAAATATATGTTTTGACTGCCTCGTTGGTCTAGCGGTCATAAGCGCGACTGCTGAGCGTGGGGTCCCGGGTTCGATCCCCGAGTTGGGCAAATATTGTTGGATTTTTTCTATTAGAATGCCAATACCAGCACGGATTCTGGGTTTGTGCTGTATAGCACCGTGCCTCGGAAAGCACGTAAAGCCGTTGGTCCTGCGCCTGATCTCTCGCCGGTCCTGTCGGTTTGCCGTCCCATCGGAACATGAGAGTGAAGGAACAGAGAGTGCACCTCTGTTTGCGCACACGCTTGTGCACTATAATATCTCCCGCGCACATGGTTGATCTCCATTGAGATTGGCCGCCGTGGCCGAAACTCGGTGTATATATATATATACTAGAATTTATGTATTTTTACAAAATGCGACTACAAAATCTAAGAATAACAGTAACATTGATATCAAATTGTGACCAGAAAAGTCGGCAAGTAACTTAACTTCCCGACAACTGACGTCGACGCTTGGTCTCAGCTGGCTCTTTCCACAAAATCCGCAGATTCCGAAGACTGGATCAATAAATAATACTTTTAATAACATTATTGTTCAATACACCTATTTTTATTTAAGAATTATATATCAGATAAAATATTATGATACTGATCCTCTATAAATTGATTTGTTTTCCAGGTGACTTCGCAGACTTCCGTCGCTCATATCCGGAGTGGTGCAGCGAGGCGGGCGCTCAGCACGTACCTCATTTGCCGCTCATGGGACTAAGGTAAGTGAGAAACGTGATATAGTCATCAACTTATCCTACTAGCTGCTTGTACCCTCAGACTGAGAAAGTTTAAGCCACAGTTACTTGGGTCGTTTAAGTGCTGTACGGTATATATAGTCAAATAAGGTTTATTGAAAGACTAGACTAAAGTGTAGACCCTGACAGATCCTATCAAGTATTATCGTGATCATTTGAATACGAGTACTTACCACACTATTCATGGAGGATGAGAAACATGGAAGGTAACCTGCGCTAATCGCGACATTTCCAATTTCTATGCTCTATTGAAACTAAACTGAATACGCAAAACATAAAAAAATGTAATGTATGTTCATGGTAACGTTCACTAATGTAAAGCGAAGGTTCATTCATGTAATCTTTTATAGAGAATTAGAGATTACCGAAAGAAGTATATGTATAATTTTAAAGCGGCAGTAGCCCAATGGGTAGTATGGTAGACTTACGATCGAGAGATTGCCGGTTCGATCCATCCTCACTCCCCATTGCACTATTGACGTGAACCCACTCCTAGCACAAGCCGAGCTTAGCTGGAGGGGTTTTATTTACTAATATATGTTGGCATGTTGGTAAGCTTATTATAAAAAAATGTGATATTCATCACATACCAACCCACGCAATGTCAGAACAGCTTACGAGCTATTAACGTGGCATCGGGGAGTTTTAATAATCCTATGACTCAATGCCGATTACCGGGTGTATAAAATAGGTTTACATTACACACAATGTAGAGCTCTCGATAATACCATCCGATCGGATTACGCAATCGTGTGGCGGACTGCGATGGGCGTATGTGCACTCGTATATGGGTTCAAAGTGTTTATCTCGCCCGCAAACAGCTTATGGCTACCGGAATACATGATTTATGTGGACACGTGTGCATCCACTTTAGATGTGTAATACCTTCGTACTCTCGAGTACTAAGAGTATATTGATCTTGACTGGTGAGGGTTAAGCATTTGTTTGCTGGTGTGAATGGTGCAAATGTTACCTTTTCTCAAGTTCCTTAAGTATGTGTGATGCCATGCATTATTAGCACGTAGATCAAAGAATTGGTTTTAAGGCTGTGCCTGTATATAATTGATCATTTCAGTAATGTAGAGATATATGTATCCGTATACAACTTGGTCCGAGAAAAACTTCACCAAGAATTACCAACAAACTAAGAATTCCAAGATGGAAATAGATATAATCATAAATATTCTGTTAAAAGTTACACGAAAAAACAAACTGAGAACAAATCGAGAGAAAATTGTATTTTATTCTCGTAACCAATGCCGAGTCTATGACGTTAAATATAATTTTACGTCATCGAGTGAAAATAGCTACTTATTAAGGAGAGAAAGCCGAAGGCAAGATGCTTTATTTGTTTTACAATAGGCAAGTGCCTACGTAAAGGTCGCGTTGGTTGTATTGCCAAAAATAGCCCGCTCACCTTAAGGTTAGCTAAATAACAAAGAAATCACTAAATGTTACGAGCGAGAATCCAACTTGGAAACTTGGGGAGAAGATTTTTTTAAACAACCAGGAATGAGTTAATGAGTACGGTCATAATACACGGACAGGACAGATGAGGTATAAATAGTTACGTTTCGCTACGGAAACTTAAAAGGGTAGATATTCAATCGTGGTTTTCTAATAATAGAATTACTTATATTAATTCTTCTGCACCGCCGTTGTATGTATTTACGTCTGAAGCAATGTTCGTGCTTGAAAAGATACAGATACAACATTTTTGTTTTTAGCCCAAAAATAAAGGGAAATAACTGCTTAAATCGACAAGTGATCATGACCGCAGGCTTTTTTGTAGGCTTATCGGTTTAAAATACGTATATACTAGGAAACTCATACCTCAGATAACGGTAGAGAGATCTCATATGGCCCGACATAAGTTATATAAATTGTAAAGCAATTTGGATCGCATGCTCGTTTGGCTATTTCATGTAACCTTTTATTTTACTCACACAAAATTTATTTGCGATTCGATTCGTTACAACCTAAAAGTATTGAGATACAGAGAACTGAGAATACAGTATGTAAAAGTCATTAGCAAGTATTATTACCTACGGCAAGTTGGCGAGTCGTCTGAACCCTGCACTCACCGCTTTTTATTAATTGCGAGAACGAAGAAAGAAACTAAGAAACCTCGCACGCGTGGGAATTCAATTTCATGCGCGTGAGACTTTTTCTTCGTCCACCTCTTGTCGAGGGAAAAAGCCGACGGCCGGCGGCCCGTTCCGGTACGACTGGATGCCGGCACCGGCTTTCTCGATCGAACGACCTTGTTGAAAAGCTTTAATTGCTTCGTCGCCATCGGGATTAGCTACCTTCAACCTAGCCGGGTAACCATGGTACGTACCTCGGCTAATGAAAATAATAGTAGTTTCTGCTGAACTGGAATTACAGTTGAACGCATTAAGCGCAAGTATTCAAGGCAATGGAAGCCGTGGAAAACTACGCGGCCAACGTTTTCTCAGTACTCGGTACCTACCATAATAACCTAACGTCTACACATGATACGATGATGTGTGCGAGTAACGTTGTGTAGGTTGTGTACGTTTTATGTGAATATGTCGGAAACACTCGAGAATTTAATGCTAATGAGCCACCCGTGTTTAGCGTTTGTAAAGAAATCGACGAACTCGTTGAACACTTGAACTTTGATCAACGTGGGCACAGTATAAATAATCATTCCTAACAAAACCGTCCGCTGGAATTCTGGGTAGGAGCTCGTTTAATGAGAATTAGTCATGAGTAAGGTCAGCTTCAGCATAACATATACCTTCATATAAGGAATCGTTCTATATTTAGCAATGTTGTTGTGAACAATAATTAGCGGATCTACCTGGGTGTATATAATTGACGAACGTACGGAGTATGTACTCGACTACACAGTTCAATTCGTACCTATTTCACAATGACACGCCAATGTCAAATATTCCATTCATAAGCACGAAATAAACATTATAGTCGCATAGGTACTGCCGCCGTGTATTCGAATACAATATTAATGCTAACGTACGATAGTATCTATGTTAATATTTGCACACAATGTTTTGATACCTTTTAATGTATCGGTAGGTAGTATTGGATTTGATGAATCTATCAAATAAACAAATCGCTTCAACTCTTTGAAGATATATCGGTGAATGTGTTTGTAATTTCCCCATTAGCAGCAAACGCCGTACCTCCACAGATGCGAGCACATTTCGTCTTTTATCTCGCAACGTTATAAACGTGGCACACTGACGCATTGCGGCGGGCCGCGAGGGGCATTAAAAGTGGCTTGGTTAATAAACTCATTCATCATTTTTCATTCGTGACTACGTCGCGGCGGCTTCACCGTCTCATTGATGTGGGCGTGCGGTGCGTGGCGGGCCGCCGGAGACGGTGAGCCAACCGAGTTGCCGACGCCGACGTTATTGCATTAGAAACGCAGAGTTGCACGCTCGTTCAATGGCGACCGTTCCATTCATGCATCCAACGCGATCGCGGAATCCGCGCCGTTCACTAGCCAGCATTGTAGGCGATTGCTCAACACGACCGTAGATCGAACCATTCGATTCTTAGGTATAGATGGTAAACGACCCCGTGGTTCCTATACGGCATCACCTCCACTTAAGTACGTCAATGCATACAATTTACAAAATGAGACACTGTCTCCGCGCGCAACCGCATCCTCTCTATCATAGTTTTCAAACCAAAAGAAGAGCAGTATGATCACGTGAGATATAACCGATGTACCTACGGCAAAAATCAGACTTATTGATAACGTATGGAGGCATTGACGTCACCGGAGAAAATCACCCACTCGTATCCACTCGTAGATTTTATTATAAAGCGTCTGTCGGTATCCGTTTCCTTCCGCCCACGGCCAGGTTGTTTGACGACTCCCTTTCACGTTATCGTTTCTCAACTATAAATAGCAACATTCAAATTTATGGTGTAAATGTAATCACTCCCACGCGGGCTCTTGCCGCGGGCGAAGCCGAATATGCCGCGATTCGAGTGGGCCAGCGCTCAGATTCGAATTGTTTGTGTTATGATTATAATAATTATGTTACAAATTCTATTTTTGGGCATTCTCTTATTATAAAATCGCTTTTGTATTCGAAACATCGTGAGGCAAAGTGCCCGAAATAGATTCTACATTGAGTCTAGGCTGTAATGTGGGGTCCACAGAGGGTTCAAAATGCATGTTTGCTCTAATATACCGTAGATTAAGCATGAAAAGAATCTACGTAATGGATATTAATAGTCTACTCGGGTGCAAACATTGTTATCAATTGGGTGACATTAGCCGCGCGTAAGGTAACAGTAAGTTGTCACTGTACTCACATTGGGCACAGCGGCCATGACATTTCCCTGATGTCTCACCATTACAATTGAATGAATTGAATGAACCTTACTCTGTAAGTCGAAGTCGAGGAGTACATCATTGATAAATTATAATAGTCATACATTTTAAATAGAAGTTAGGTATGAATAGTATAGATATCATAGGACCCTTAAATTCTGTATTGAATGTCGAGTATTTTAACAAGGTTTATGTTTAATGTGAACAAGATACGGATAGATAGCTGCTGGATACGGTATTTGTAGAAGTATCTCTAAACCTACTGAAACCACACATTCACTTCAGAACCGTAAATGTGTCTCTTCACTAGGATTCAATCAAAACCAAGCATAAGTTTTAATCTAAGTTTGCTATCTTGATAAAAAAGATTTATGACATGTATACCTCCGCTAAAAAATGGCTACCAAATACAGTAAGCACACGCAAGAGGGTGGGGTAAATAGTTACTTCTAAGTTCGTTTAGCTATCGTTGGCTTCCGATCGCCGATTATACCCGAATGCGTAATCCGTGCCACAGTTTGGCACGGTCCTTAGTCACGCGACGTGAGTAAGAAGTGGTACTCGACTCCCAGATTGAGAACCGACACTGACGTCAAAGACGAACGTCACTACAAGTGGACCTGGTTCAGAGTGGCCGATCAGAATGACAAGGCGAGGGTGCAATGGCGCCTCAGTCACGTCACGTCTGTGCTTGGCTTAGGGTTTTGGAGCTTAGCTGAGTTTACTTTCTTATAGGGGACGAATATCCATATTTGGGTGTTGAATCGATTCACAGTTAAATCATAAATGTCTGAGCAAAATAAACCGGCGTTTAATGAAAAATTAATTAGCATTTTTTTTGGTCATGCTAGAAGGTCACGGTAGAAGAGTTTATAAAACAATTGGGACTTACTGAAAGCCTGAGTAGGTATAAAAACAAGGTTAATATGGAGATGGCTATAAATTTCCAAGGTCAAAATTGGTGACTTCAATTTCCTTATTTAATGAAAAAAGTACCACCTAACTATTAACTACGTTAAAGTATACGACAACATTTATTTACCGGTTCGTGTGCATCTATATATCTTGTGCCCGTAAGCAACGATTGCATAGTGTCAATGCGATGGTATCGGGGTGATGAAACACCAAGATCCTGTTGGCGAGGCGCAGGTTATCGGCGTGACGTCACGGCGGCCTGACGTCAAGGCGCCGGGCTCGCGTGAGTTCATTCACGAATTTATCCGACCACGGCCACGGACGTCTCACATTATATCTGCACTCATTTATCAGCACCGGCCCGTCAATAGTGTGTATGTATGTGTGTATGATTCGACGAGGCGTCGCGTTTAAAATAAAAATGTGCCGCTAGAAGACGCTTCAGCTCATACTTGGAGTTTCCAGACATGTTTTGATGATTCGTTGTTGCCAATTGATGGTTTGAACAGCTGTTGGTGTTATTGATAATTGTGAATGAAATATAATATATTATCAATATTCGTTCCATGGCACGAATATGTATCGGTCGGTCGTGTTGTCTCGTGTAGCAAGCTAGATATTTCCTACGATACCTAACTATCTAATAAGCATTTTTTTATAACTTGATGCTATGTGGTCATTGCCTCCCATGGACATCTGTAATCAATCCAAGATAAGAACAAAGTTTAGGTCGACTGCAAATGCGTTGCTATTCCTGAGGTCTAAATTTGAACATCTCACCACAAGTTCGCTTTTTTGAAAGATTCATAACAATTCATGATTAACACTTAGAGCCTGAGGTTACACAAACATTTTCCCTCTCACTAACTACAACAAGCGAATTACGTCAATTACGTTATCCGTTACTAATTTAAACAAATTATTCACTCGTTTAACTTGCGTTAGGTATGTTCACCCTATTGTTATTTGTTTCCTGTGGTAACATTGTATTAATTAAATTAATCAACTATTATCCTCATTTTAAATCAGAGAGCATTTAAACAGTAAAAGAACGGCCTGAATTAAATATATTGACTAGACATCTAGGCCTTAGAATAAAGGGGTTTGAGCCGGAATACGTTATAGCTATGACTTTAAAAACACATAGTTTGAAACAAATGAAAAAAACCCTTGGCAAGCATTGCTCATCACGGCAGACACTTGATAACAAACTCAGGACACTGCTCTGCAAAGACTTCATCGTTCAACTATGTTCAATCCATAACTTCTGATTGTTTCGATCAAGTTTGAGTACATCTTACTATATCTGTCTAGCAATTAACAGCTCGTTGTGGCGCCTTCGTCACCAACTGACTATCCGAACACTGTCTACCATATACAATAGGTATAATTTAAATAATTCCCGCATATATGATTTGATTTCGCTGATAAGAATACTAACATATTTCGTTTATTCTTGGAAACGGATTGTCTTATCTCGGACGATTTCCTGTGTATAAATAATATTAATGTGGAGTTAAAATATTTTATTAAACTTTACACAGCAACATCTTAATTACGATGCAGCAAAAAACACCGAGCGAAACGCTTAACCCCGATCTTGATATCCTTGATACACTACAGTTTTTGTTGAAGGTTGGTGTGCAAATGAATTGAAGGCCGAATTTCATTCACAATTCGCAAACTCGAAACGATGGTACACTTATTTATAGAGATCCGATGGCGCGTATACATTATCTTATCAATATTTTTGTTCGCATTTCGCGCACTAAAACGGTGTATTGTTTTTGATTTTTAAACAGTTGGCATTCTAAAATTTTAAATCGTGCGATATTTTCAACGAGTTTCATAGCTCTTTGTGGGTTTAATAATTCGGATGTAGGCGTCAAATTAGCATCTTATACTACATTATCCACAAAGTTTCGGCTATAACGAACGTGTAAGTACCAAATAACATTTCAAAAGCAAGAGTTTTCAAAGACGTCTAATCCTGTAAGTTTGTAGATACAATAAAGTTACTGTTTACTATTTTTTTACAAAGCATTTGATCATCAGAAAGACCCTTGAAAAGTTTCCTTGAAAGTAGTTGTATCTCTTTACTACATTATTTTTTTTATTTAAAATGGTTAAATAAGCATACCTTCTCCGAATGACAAATCTTATTTCTATGTATTTCAATATTTATAGTAGGCTCGAGGTTAACGAAGATGTCTTGAATTTGTATATAGTAGGTATGATCATTACAAAAAACATATTGATTATAAACACAAAACGGATTGCTTCGAAGCTTCATAATACAAAGGAACTGGTCGCGAGAGCCGTCGCCTCGTCCGGTCAGTCAATTTGTTCGGAGCGAGTCGGCTCGTTACAGTCCTGACAGGGCAGGATGAGCGCCGAGTGTTGGGAGCCAGTAAGTGAGGCATTAAAAAAGCGTCCCTTGCAGGCGGTCATTGGCAGCGGGCGGGTCGGGCCGCATTCCTGTGCGCCAGCGCACCGCACGCAACCGCACGCCCACACGCACCGCGCCATAAGCCTACACGGTATAAGCCCGCGGGATGGCGCCGCACCTTTCCCGCCCCCGCCGCGACCGGTTCCCTCGTCCTCCTAATGCGAACGCCTTTAAAAGGCAGCGGGCACCCGCACATAGGACTCGTTCATTAATAACACGACCGGCCGTGTCACGGCTTCCGGCGGCCGGGCCTCGCTCGCCGCCATTCAAATACAAATTGGATTCGCACGAAACCGTCTACATTTCATTATGCGATACTTTAGCTTCTACTGGATAAATTGTGATACTTTATGAACCGCCTCCGTATCACAAATTATCTGAATACCGTCCAGAATTTACGTTTATCCCGAAAAGACTATAATCTCAACAATGACTCCCCTTCTTTCCTTAAGTAAAATTGAGATTTGAAAAAATGACAAGTATGACTCAATGTAAGATGAACAAATGAGCTACGTAATTCAGAGAATTTCGATTCCCAAATCAAATAAAAAAATGGGAAGCACGACACGAATTCTAGTAGGTTGAAACCGGTTGGCGCCTGGGGCAGGTACCCGTCGATCTGCCCTCTAGGATCCGAGGCTGCTGTAAATGTCAAAGGAGCGTTGCGATGGAACACGGTCCCCCATGTGTCACGTGGCGTCACCCACATCAAAATCGAAGTTGTCATTATCTGATCGGCACAAGCGGGCGATTGCGGCTGGCGGCGCGTAGGCGATCTCCCTGAATGGACGCCGCTCGCCGGCCGGCTCGCCCACGCTACGCCTCCGCGCCGCTGCCTACATGTGTTTGGCCCGAATGCGTACCGACCCTGCCGTCCACGCTTCATAATTACCTTGATGACCGCTCACGTCATATTCCTAAATTGGCCTTTGAGCCTCGCACCGAGGGGAATTTCCCAATAAAAATAGGAGCATGTTTATTGCGCGCCAAACCCACGCTTCCATTTGGAGCTAGAACAAGTGGGCGGAATCGCAAATTTACCTGAACTGTTTTGATTTCTAGTTACTGTCTACGTGGGCGTCGGAACCATAACGAAGCGAAGGCTATTATAATTAGAATCAAGAACTGTGAAACATCTAACTTAATTTTTTTCACTAGTAAAAGTCACATGTATAACAAATCGATACGTAACACGAGAGTAACATTGAAAGTTTTAATATGAAAAATACTAACAGCCTATTAATGTTATAAACAAGTTAACATCAACATAACAACAATATTCTTCAGTGCAGAAATTTAAATCGTATATCTCGAAGAAAAAAGAGAAACGAGAAAAAAAAACCTGCAAGTCATATATTTCTATGCTTCATCTGGCAGTAATTTTCGCAGGCATATTATTTACAACACTAATTGTGAAATCTTTCTTTTGGTCTGCGTGACATTATTAAATGCAGTGTAGTATTAAAAATAATTAAACATTAACAACAGATCCTGACAGGGACAACACGTATAGGCCACAGCCTTAGGGCAAATGATGAAACAGAGATTGTTGTAAAGATCCAACAGATAAACGTTTATGAGATATATCCAAAACTGACTCTTAGCCAAAAACTTGCTGCATATTCTATCCAATGTTAATATCTTAGCTCTGTCCTTTGTCTTATGCTACTCTATTTCAATACCTTCATTCACAGTTACTTGTCCTTTGCTCCTCTCATTACAAGTGTCTGCTGCAGATCGTCTAGGCGTTATAAATGTCTGCCACACCAATTATAAGAGACAAATAGAAGTGATAATAGTCTTCAGACACAAAGCACAAATGACATTTCCCGTGTATCCCTTGTTCAAAACAGTACACCGGAAAATGAGTGATATCCCATTTACGGCGAAGCAATATCCCTTTTACTGCGTAGATCCCTGAACTGTTGATACGATCGTCGGCGGCGACGTGAGAAACATTTGATTGGCATTGCTCGGTGGCGTGCTCGGTGGCTAATTTGATTGTTTTCAAAACGGCATATTGAATGGCGTCGAGACGATCGGGAGGGCGAATTCGGAAAAGTATAGCGTGGGAGTAGACGCGTTGGCGTCGCGCGGGGAACGCGGGGGCGTTGTGTGGGCGGCCATTGATCCGCGGGGGCAGGTGAATGGTGAGCCGAGGCCTCCATCCCCATTGAGCAACCCTGGTATCGATCGCCGCCCGGGCCGCCGTCACCCGTCCCTCTCCGCCTCCGACCTCGCACCCCCCTACGCCGACGCCTTTCCGCATTTTCGCTTGCAATTTTTACATACAACCAACCACTGAAAGGTGTTAGTGGCACGACATGATGTAATCGAGCCCTAGATTATCGTGGGAGGCGGTTATTGTTGCGCTTTTAGGTCAGATTGTTGTCATTAGATTCTAATTAGTTGCGTGATGAGCACCAAATTGTTATTCGAATTTAGAATTTTAATGTTGATGTATTTAACACGAATTGAATTCTATTTGGAAAAGGAAAACGTTGTTGAAATGAATTATTCGTCGTTTTTGAGACATTTGAGACTTAAGCCATGTATCGAATTTATTTATGGCAATGGTTTGACGTTGAAGAAAGAGAATTGAAAAATTTCTGTTCACGCAGAATGTATTATGTAATTCAAGGACATTGGCATTTGTACCTAACTTTCAAATTGAGGAAGCTTTATTTTTCTAAATCCTTTGAATGGAATAAGCGTTTTCATATAAATTAAAATTTACCGCAGTCATTGTTTTGCCACATTTTAAGCAATAAATCAACTTCCTGCGATATGAATACAAATTTTGTATATCACAGCTATAAAAGATGAGGCGAGATGAATTAACGGGATAATGTGTATACTGATAGTTAGCTTACCATTGAAAATAGATTATTTCCTGCAACCTAAGTCTACATGTCGATATATTCATGTATTGAATTGTTTGACATGTTAAATATTTAACTCTGTTCTTCTATACCAAGAGTGACCTAGATTACCCTTTTATTTTCGAGATACAGCATTATTGAATGAATAAACATAATTCAAAATTTACAAATAACACGTAAGTTTAAAAATGGCTTCCCTGAAAAGTATGTTTTCTGTACTTGTTAAGGTACGTACATCTAGTATCAATGTAATACTCTTTGTAAAAGTTGCCCTGTATATGGCTTCTCGACTTATCAATGTATTCGCGTCCGGTACGAATGTAATTTTTTTCTAAAGGGGTTGCCATGAATATGTCTTCTCGACTTGTCAACGTTTCCACGTCCGATACGGATATAATACTCTTCGTAAAAGGGGTTGCCCTGAAACTGTCTTCTCGGCCGATACGTACGTACACAACATTCATTGTCCATTGGTACGTTCCAGGTCTCTACGCATTTCCGGCTCGGGCAGCGAGGACGCCTTGTCCTCGGGTTCTTCGTCGGAGTGCGAGGACACGCACATCCACACGCAGCAGGACTTCCCCATCGAGATCCTGCCCAACCTCTACCTGGGCAACTCCACCAACAGCGAGGACTGCGACGCGCTCGCCAGGCATAATATCAAGGTGAGTTAACGCCTATCAGAATAGAATCAGGCATGGTGAATCAATGGCGCACAGTAAAAAAATATTGACACGCTGATTTATTTGCTTCATCCAAAAAAAAACGAATGAATCAACGAACTCAAATATGGATAAAGTTCTAATAGACTTTTTCGCACTTTTTTTTAATATAACTCGACTTAGAAAAAATGGTGCAAAATTCGATAATAAATGGTGTGAAATTAGTAAATAGAATCAAAATGCTGATTACTTTCTATTAACTATATTTTATTAACCATAAAAAAATTACCTCCAGCCTGAATACAAATTTAACTAAACAATCTATGAAAGTGAAGTTTCAAATTGTCGAGATGTATT
>DWGW01000540.1:0-14414 GCA_018247775.1 Udranomia orcinus
CGATATTCTATATTTTAAAACAGATATATAAAGAATGAGAATGTTTCTAATAGTCTGAATTTAAAATAATAAAAATCACTTTATACAAAGTAAAGTAAAAATAAAATTGCTTAAAAATCATTTTATGACATTATGGCGTTTAGCTGCCTTTGATTTTATAGGCCTCATTTGTGTTTAATCACTACATCCAATGACATAAATCAAAAATAATGAAATGTGAAAAAATATCGGTGATATTTTTCTGATCTGTCTTAAGGGTAAATATGAAATAGGTATATTTAAATCATATTTCTCAATACCGTTAAAATTTGGTATTATACAGATTATTTTTTATATAGTTTTGTTCCTTTATTGAAGACCTCTGTACTACGCACGTGGCGGACTTGAGGGCCACGTTCACAAGCGAGGCAATCTGCAGAATTTGTCGCTGGCAAAAAGTCCGCGAGCGGATCACCGAGTGACTGCTAGTGTTCGTAGTTCGGATCGTGGCTCGGCTCTGCGTTCGCGTTTTTCCCGGCAAGCGCCGAGCCGAGCCGCCGCTGAACCGTGCAAGTTCGTCAATTTATGGGCACACACGGATATATCGGTTCGGCTCGGCTCGGGCCTCGTGTAATGAATTGCGTACTTAATATGCAATGAGACGATGTAAAATTACATTTGTTAATAAACTAAGTAACTGATAGACTAAGCCGACTTCTGTCTGTTTAAATAGGCGTTGGAAATGTGTATGAAACTTAAAAATTACGCGACCGAAGACGCGAGCGAGTAGTAGTATTGTTTACGGCAAGGTAACAATTGATATAGCGTGAAAGTTTTTGTCGTAAATCTCAACCGCAAATAACTAGACCGTGTCGATAAGGCGAACATTTAATTAAGGGCTATAACGCTAATGGGAATGCGCTTCAGTCAGGGCACCGAGGACGGCATGGAGCAGTTAATCTGAATAATGTACCGCCCTGCTTGTCGCCTTACTTACCACCGCTTACCTATTAATTGCATAATTGTTTAAGCCTTTAAGCGTTATTAGCCCAACGTATAATAAGGCTTTTCCTTGTTGTGGTTGTTGGGAATGGTAATTATTTTTATGTGATATATATAGGATATGTGATAGGTATTTATGTAAAGCTTTTCCAGGAAAATTAATTTTCATGAAGTGATCCAATCTGGATCACTTCTTCTTAATCCGCTATTTAGTTACCTAGAAACAGGTAACATATTAAGGAATAGGATTGGGAATAGGATCTTAGGAATATATCAACCCGTTTCTCCAAATCCGCAGATCAGATGCTTTACTACAAACATAATGAAAGTCATATTTCTCGTATTCTGTTCCTAGGCAAGAAGAACTATTTTTTCTTTTGCCCCTTTTATATTACTACTAGAAAAATATTCTTGAGTAGCATATTCTCTAACGCTGTTCCAAAATTGGCGTGGTGTATTAAAAAACAATAACCGCTTCGCCCGGATAAGGAATGTACCAGCTGTAACTAATGTATTTATAACGACCACACCCGCAACGCTCTTTCGCCATCGTGTCGTGACACCTATTAACATAATTGGCGTGCGCCAGAGACGCCGCAATCAAAAAAAAATGTGAGCCATAACACATGTCTTCAGCCTTTACTTTATGCACAATCATTGCAACCTATTTGTACTAAATAAAAAAAAATACATTAGTTCGAGGCCACGTAGAGGCCACAGATAAAAAAAAAGTATTTAATAGTTGGTTCTTAGAAGTATTAACCTAATGAAATGACCTATTTACGGTATATATTACTCGATATAAGTTTGTGAATTTCTGCAAGTATATCGGCATTCGAGACTTTTCATTCGTTACCCTTTACAAATGTACGTCGTTGTGTATGTGATTGCGTGTTTTAATTCATTTGTACCGGTTCGAAGCAAGTTTCCGTGGGCTGGCTGGTTGGCGGACTGCCCACTGGGTTGGCTCGGCATAATTCGAACATCTACCTAACAAAGGCTGAAACGTTTTTGTCGAGAACATCTGTTCAGAATTATCTTTCCATTTGTTGCCTTGAAATGTGACAAAGGCAAAGCTAAGTTTAAGCAGAGATTGACGATGATAGGACGTTTGAGGAAAAAATGGAAAACATTAAAAAGTTGGCCTTATTTCGGAATCAGGGTCAGATTTCCCTATTATATTTATAAGTAGACGGTATATTATTTCATAATAAAATGTAGGCATAAATCACCGCTGCCTGTTGCAGGGCATTCGCAACACTAGAGGAGACGCTAATTTCTCATAAAGAGAGCTTTCTTCGCGCTTCTTTTGAAGAACACTATTTCGTAGCACTCAAGAAACTAATTCAAATCTTACTTGGGCTAGGCAAGACGAAATTCATTGCTGCGCACATGCAAGATGCAATTCGTAATACATCCTCCCTTGGTGCTAACAAGGAAGGTTGTATAAAGCTTTCAGTCTTTACAAGCTTTCCTTGAACAACTAACTCGGATCGACGTAAAGAGTTACAAACATCGTCGCTGATTGGATTATACGGCCGCTTAACTTTCAAAAAGGCAGGCGAGTACGTTAAAACGCCAATAAGCCCCGCGATCAAAGTTGTACAGTTGTTGTGTAACACGGCGAGGACTGCGAAGTTTGGAGCTCCCGGGATGTGGTTACCGCACGTTCAGAGCAACCGCGACTAGGTTTAATTATAAACGATGAGAAATAAACGTTAAGCCGGCTGCTGAGCGGCGGTTTCAGTTGAGTGCTATATTAACTTGCTTGATGTATCGTTATCGAGAACGTGTTAGAAGTTAATATAAAACGAAAATAGGTAACACTATCTATGGTTCCATATATACTCAGCGAGCAAGGGAGCCTTCACCTGATGGTAAGAGGGCACTGCCGCCCATGGGCGTATGGGCAATAGTATTCAACCAAGACAAGATCAAATTCGGGACTAGATTGGAACGCCTCGATTAAGTCTCCTTTATCATACCCTTCAAACCAAAATACAGCAGCAAAAATACGGCTGTTATAAGGCAGACATAAGTCACTTTATTCCGTAAATATTCACATCCAATCCATCAAAACAAGGATTGAAGTTCCTGGTAAGGCATAGATGTACTGACACTTTAAAAACAATATGATTATATCTTTACGAGTGTATGTATGTGCACAGTTCTTCAACAGAAACCGAAAAAATACTCTAAGGTGGTCGAAAGTAGTACCCAAAACTTAGAAGCAAACTCACATATGCCCTTTTTTATTATGTAAGAATCTAAATACATTCGCAACCGATTTGTATAAGTTCCCAAACTGGAGGTTTTGAACGGCGTGCTTAAAAATCGTAACCCCAAGACTTCCGGGCTGTAAGTTTGTGCCCACATTTAATATCGTTTAGGCGCGTTTTTATATCATTTCCCCTCACGAAATGTGCATGTTGTAGGAAGTTTCGGTTTAGTTTACGAGCCGTTTTAAGCACTTGTATATGTAGACAAATTTATTGATCCGCATTCGATATATGAACACCTATTACGTATGATAAATGACCTAAATAGCATGGTGAATATAATTAAGACAGCTATTTGAATATCCTACTCTAAATCCAACATTTAATTGGTCCCCAATTGCACATTAGAACAGAATAATAGACTATATATTGGCTCCTATTCACTCATTGCACAGACAGATTCATGGAGTTACCGGTGTCAGTTTTAGACAGATTAATATAAAAATTATGGTAGATAAAAACTTTATTTTTACCTACCAATATCTATTACTGTCACTACATAAGTCTGTGTTAATATTAGACATAGGATGTACTCTTTTTAAACCTAAATAACCAAATGACAATTATTCTACTTCTACATTATTATTGTAATTTAAATATATTTAAATGCACCATTATTGTTACAGGTAAGGACCATGATGAAAAAGGCTTTCGATGCTGAGTGTAAATTGTGTGAGTGCAATCGTAATTGATTTCTCTAGGCTTACGATTCTGATACCTACTTTTTACTAGATTATCGAAATTACTTGGATCGGAATTAAAGTATGCAAGTTACTGTCACAAATATTCATTTTCAATGACACTGGGAGGTTCTTGAGGGTTGTCAAATTTCTATTCTAACGCAAATTTTTATTCTAATAAAAAATAGTAAACGCCTAAACATTTTGTTATTCTCGACGTTGTTTAAATTTGACCGCGTTTTTTGATTTTGCCTTTCGCATTTTGCCTTTTGCATTTGCGTTGTTTGATTGTGCCTTTTCCTTGCGCAATATTCTTCACGCTCTTAGAACTGCGAATTACATGTATTACATAAATATTACAGCATAAGATTAAGGGCTCTTCTGACGATAATGAAAACAGGCATAATTATCTCAATACCCACCTTTATCTTAACTCAATCCGGTTGGTTTATGTACACGTGTGGAGACCTTTGCACGTTGGTCGGTCGGTCGGATAAATACGTGACGTGGCATACCTTGCTTAACAATAAATGGTGGAAAACGATGAATAAGTGTTTTAAATATTTTCGCATCATTAAATTACAGTTCTGCGGTATCGGTAATGATATTTATTGACGAAATTGAGTGATGCTATTAATATATGAGCGATCAACTGTGGATTTAACGCTTCCACCGCAACGCCATGCTTATACTAGCCGTTGTTTCAACTTTGTATTAAGTTCTGCCTTCGCTTCGCTTGGCTGTTAAGCCTTCGCAAAATGTGGGATGGATCAAAGCTACTGTTATAAATTGCTCTAACTTCCTAGCTCATAGGAAACAATTCACGAGTATGTGCATCTTCGAGCGTGCTCATGAGCTGGATGAGTGACTGATGGTAACAACGAGCATGGTTGAACATTCAACAGCAATCTGATTGAGTTGGTTTAGCTTAATACTATCATGAAAACTCTTACACACAAATCAGTAAGTAAGTAATTGCTACAGATTGGTATAAGGGACTTTAGTATCGGCGCAAAATTATCACATGAAATATATTTTCCAACTTTATTGCAACGTTCAATATGAATACAATATTAGATTTTAAGTTTACATGCGCGCAAACCCACCAAACACAATATTTGTTTAACGGCGAATTGATCCCGGCGTATATTCGGTGATATTTCTTTAGTATTCTGGTCGATATCGTTACGTCTAAGCATTCACGACTCTACGTCGTTTAATACTAAAAACGTCAAACTGTAGCACCATAAAGTTTTCTAGCATGACAACTCCCTAAGTGGAAAGTTCGGAAAGTTGCGAAAACGTAAATTAAGCTCGTAAAATCGAGTGTGTCAAGGGCGAAGAGCTTCGCAGGCTGGTGTACTGACGCAAAAGCCGATACAGCTTCGCGATACTTTATCGCTCGGTAAGTAAAGCGGTTCAGCTATGTTAATGAGCGATTGCGATTCTGCTATGTATTTGGGTCACACGATCCGAACATATTTATAGCTCACTAGCTGTTGCCCGTGCCTTCACTCGCGTAAAAGAGCTTTCAGATTTCGTCCAATTTCAATTAAATCGCGTTATGTTACGATGAAGTATCTTATTTTGCTTTGATGTTTCGATTTTAATTTTGAAACGAACATAATGTATTCGTGGATGACAGTTTTTTTCCGGAGCGAGAAAAACAACAATATTCATACAAGTTTGCTGATCGTCGTATAAATCCGTTACTCAGTTGTTGCCACAATAAACAAACATCGAGCATAAATCGCGAGCCGTGCCATTACATTTCATAGCACGTGACGCATGGCCATGTCGCATGACTATGCAACACCATGCAACACTGTGACGTCACTGACAACCCAGGCTTCATGAACGCCGTACGTTATGGTCGTTCTGAACACAAATTGAAAATTCAAAAATAGAATTTTTAAATTTATGATCACACCTCTGAAATAGGTTTTATGCCGCACGCTCCACCATGCAACATTTACGTCATGCTCTAACTACGCTAACACGCTATGCATGAAAATAGAAAAAGGTTTTATTTTTAATAATGAGCATGTTTCATGATTATGGAATATTTTAATTAATAGTCGATGTGATAGAGGTATGCAGTTTAATGCAGTACTGAGTTTAGCTGCACACAGTTAAACAGACAGCTGTTTAGCTGTGTACCCCTATATACTCGTATTATGTCCTATAATCGGTTGAATCAATGTCATCATCCTTTATGATGTTTCGGTTTCGTATGCGATGACCGCAAGACGAACATATACAATTACTCAAAAAATATTGACGGACAGTAAACTAAACAGACAGATAGAATTACTAAGTAAAAATAATATAGACAGGGTCATGCCCGGAAGGTAAAGATCGTAGAAGATGGAGTTTAATACCTAAAAGATACCTTCACCATCGCCAATGTTTTTACGATCCATGTCGCCCAATGCCGAAAAAAAAGAATAAGAAGAATGCACGCGGATACGAATTTAATCAGTTGCATTAAGAAAATGAAAATAATATAATTCAAGCCTAAAAAATTAAGCTTACAAATAAAATTAAAGGCTATTTAACATAATAGAAAACATGCCGCGCGGTCGCGTTAAATAATGTATAGGCATGCAACTTGCAATTTATGTCTACTAGCACGCGATTACATTTACAAAGGAGCGGATAAGAGGGATACAATTATTTTTTTACACTGTAAAGGTTTCGTTGTTTCCATTTCTTGTATGTTCCGTCATTCTTAGGTCATGTGCTAACGAAATCGAAGTTTTGTTTTTAACTATTTAAACTGTTACTGAAAAATTACAAAATAATTTACTTTATAGTTTAAACGTTACAATTGTGATAATTTCATGCAAAGTATTTATTAGCGTATATATTTAATTCATTCGACGAAAAATATATTCCCAAAAAAGTGCAGACCGTAATTGGCAGCAGCGCCCCCTATAATTGATCACCAAATTATCTACAGGCATTTGATCCTTTGAGAGCTGCAATGAGCGGAACAACAATGAGGCGCTCAATACCGCTTGGCAGGCATTCAAGGTGTCAGTGGGTCATGTAGCCGGCAGCGGCTGGCGGAATGTGCCGCTGCGTTATCGCCATAGCTCGCTTCACGCAAATGAGGCTCGAAGGAGGTTAGTCATGAGCGGCATCCGGCAGACCGCATTACAAGTCCCTATACGAGTATATCCTTAGCGGGAATAAAACTGTTAATCTCCCATCTTAAGTACCTATGTACCGTATTGAAGAACTCCTGGTAATGACTGATGTAATGGTTTAAACACATTTAGTTCCAGATCTTCCAACCAGTTTACTTGAAATGTTATGCTATCCTAGTGAAATAATATTTTATAGCATGCAATCTGATAATATTAGACGAGTTGCACCATTGTGTATTCTGTAAACCAGTCCTGAGCATCAGGTATCAGAATTAGGGTTACTTGATGAAAATTCTAAAAAAATTAATGTGTGATCGACCATTTGGTGACCAAACTGTTCGACACAGATATGGCACTAATTCCATCGGGACAAAGTTTATTATCCCTCGAGGCCTCGGATTACCTAGTTTCCCGCGGTTGACAGTTGTGCCGTCGGTCTGACAAGTTCTGACACCGTGTTCCACGAGTTATGACAACATGGCTGTTTCAAATTATTTGGAACTATACAGAGCTGCTCGTTAAATAACTTTTGTCGGCGATTTATTTTTTTGTTTGTGCTTCCTCATTTGTTGTTTTAGGGTTCCGGCGGTTTGGATGAAAACCTACGTCCCTTCGTTCATTTGTATGTCTTCTAAAGCTCTTATCTAACTTATCAATGTTTGTAAGTCAGGTGAAATCTTGCAACTGAATTTTAAAGTAGTTATTCTCAATCCATTGAGCATTGAATAAAATAAACGTTGACTTAAATCATACCTGAAAAAGCTTTACCTGTGTAGATAAAATGATAGAGTAGTAAATCTGAACGGCGAAAGGACATACATACACATAATAATACAATGCACGGTGATACGGAATGGTAGTAGTGCGCGAGCCCAACTCGTTCTTGGCCAGTTTATTTTTTTCGTCGGCAAGTCAACGAGCGTACAAAACTCTTATGAAATGTCTTCTGTAATTTCGTAGTCGCACTTCCATGAAATTTGTGTAGACAAAATTTGGTGTTGTTTGTGAATTCAATTAAAGTAGTCATTTTAATCAGCAAAAACGTGGAATAACAAATAAAAGAAATTCGATAGAGAGGAAGAGATTCCAGCATTCCCGTGTGAAAAGTTTTATCCCAAGCGTGACCCTTGACTTGAGACGTATCACGGACTTTTAATTATATTTGAGATCTTGTAAATACTTGGTGACAATTCTCGGAATATATTTGCTTTACCAGGTTTATAAATACAACTGTAATCTGCAGTAAAAAAGTTTATAAAAAAGAAATACTAATAACAAAACAAGAAATATATTTTTGATTGGACCTCGTAATTTAGTATTTCAATTCAGTTAGAGAGTCGTTCTGTATAGAGCGGTCCTTGTACAAACTGTAGCCCATAAAGGTAATTCATCCACACGTCATAACACTATAACACTTGAAATAAAAATACATTCAAACAAACATTGCTAGGGATTTTGTAGAGCCATTGTATATACGGTTTCACGAAAAATAATAATATTAAGAATAGTTTTATTTCACACACCATCGGAACGGCTTTCACGCGGAAGTAATGCCTACGAATGGCACGGTTTCGGTTATTGTCATATTGCCATTTCGTGTTACTTAATGCTTTTTGCCGCGGCTTTCCCGCGAAAATAACATGACGTAAGCGTTCATGAGTGTGAGGCCGAGTTATTATGGTCTTCCACGGCATTATTTTATGTACAAAGTCATATCCAATTTAGTTTGACCTCTTTTCGTATTTTTCTGTGGTTTATTTAAAGGATTGATGCAAAGTTTTTTAATTAGATATGTGGGCTATGGTGGTCTGTGTCAGAGAATCAACGTGCAATCTCGGATTAATTAAACCAATTAGCCTCACGCATTAATTCACATTCACATCTACGTAAAACTGGAAGCCTAGCAGATTTGAGGCTATAAAAAAAACTTTATAACTATAACTATTCCTAACTAACATAAGATGGATTCCAAAATCCGTGTAACTTATGTTGGGGATCAAATAATTTTTGATTATATTGCATCAATGGGGTTAAATATGATCAACATTTTTTTGATTGTTATCATATCTCTGACAGGCTGGACAAGATTCTTCTCATAGAAGTGCAAAATAAAACTGCAGTGAACACTTACCATCAAATAGTATGCATGCTCGGTTGCTACATCAATATTATAAAAAAATATATGAAACACCATACATTATAGATAGTAAAGCTGTAGCACGGTACGTTATTATTCCTATTACCAAAATCCAATAGTTATCGGTAAACAACGGGGCACGCACCGTCTTCACTCTCAGTTATTAAGCTGCGTCGACACATACTGGAACCGTAAAAATAAAAATCCAATCCACTATTTCCTGTTTTATCGTTTCGCCATTACCGTACGGGATCGTGGGCTTATTCTTTTACGGATGTGGTCGCAATGAAACGGCCACTCGTTATTCTTACTACTTACCAGTACTTAATTTTGTGACTGAACGTTTATGGGGAAGTTATGTATTTATTTCCGTTTCCAATACCGGATGGACGAGGGCATATCTGTGTCTTTATCTTCTTTATGAAGCATTTATGACTTAAATGTACTGTTCTGTATGATACCCGTTCACGACAAATAAAAATTCCAAATATAACAAACAGGAAATAAGATCGCGAATCTTATAATAGCCTATAGATTATAAGGTTAACGCTGAAGATTTGGTGGGTAGAAACTTACATAGTTTGCATTAAATATCTGTTCATGTTTTGTAAATTAAATTTTGAATATTATAATTGTGCGAGTAACATGGATTAATATAGGACTTCGCTCAGTACTAGACCTGGATGTGGATTAAACAGTCTACAACCCTGAGTTCTGCGGGGAATAACAAACTTAAGCCCACGCGAATATAATCAAGGAATTGTAAAGAAGGCAATAGGTACAGTATTATTTAGTCATCTGTTTACTCGACGAATATAAGCAAAAATTAATAGGATGTTTCTAGACAAACATGTAAACATAATAATGCATATGTAAATTCCTTACCCGTTAGCTATTCCACCTAATATTTTTCTTTTTTATTTTGAGACACAATATTCCTCGTTTTTCTCGTCTTGTTTAAACGGGAAAAGAAATAAAATATAGCGCAGTTTGCGGTCGTGCGATCGCACGTTTCACGTTAGTGTTTTACGGTTGCGGAGCGTGTGTACGTGCCTTTACCCGGAAGCCGTTCCTACGGCTGACTTTATACTAGTTATTCAGGCTTTATGACTGAAATCTAGCCTTTTATTCGAGTTCATACTTTTATTTATTTTTTAAAACAACCACAACCGCTCGCGGCGCAAGCAATCGAGATTAAATCGTTTTTATATAGAAAAATTGCCTTTCGTATTTCCGTATCTTAACAGCGCGCCGGAGAGAATTCTACGAACCGGTGTTATTTGTCGACAGTCATAATCTTAGAAAGGGTAAAAGAATATCTTTATGTTTCAATTCTTTGATGTTTCTTTAAATAGTTGTTTTCAATGCATTGGCGTTATGAGCTCTAAGGACTCTTTGAAGTTATAAAAATTCTAGCTATGTAAAAACAAATTGACAAGTTCAAATATATTTTTCTAAGAACAAATACCTACTTAGAGTAGGTACTGGAAAAATATAGCACTTTTTTGTATTATATGCTGTATTATATGTTAATTAAAAACGAAATAATCTAATCTATAATAGAATTTTATACATGCGAAGCCGCGTGCTGAAAACTAGTTTTATTATGAAACGTTTCGGCAAAACCGAGGATAACACCTACATACATTTACCCCAAATGTTCTTGTAGCTTGCCAGAATGAAGCCAACAGAGATCGGAATCAATCACAAAGTGTAAACCAAGCTCATTGAAATTCGTTGCCTTAGACACAGTTTTTGATTGAATCTGATTTAGGCTTGAATCAACTCGAAGCTCGTTCGCGAAGTGAGGAGCGCCAACAGTAACCAAGTCCCGGTATTTGCAATGCTATGAGTACGTGCAGTTTGACAAAACCGAGATCTTCAACGTTTTACTGTTATTCCGCCCTACTTCAGCTCCAGTTATGTAATATTGTATGCTCCAAATTTGAGTTAAGCCCCTACTTGTTTACAAAGAGAACTAAATAAACAGTCTGTGCGCTAAGATGTTTCTGTTGTTGGTACAAAGACGTCTCGCCAGATCCGTTTTAGTGTCATCTGGTCCGCAACAGACCGAGAATGTCTCTTACATCTTACATCTTACACTTCCCCACGTCTAAAAATTGTGTAAAGGAACTTTGACAGTGTACGTGCAATTGATTAATTCGCTGAGACAAAACTGAAACAGAGTTATTGTTCCGTTCAAATTGAGATACAATTATAGTTCACATTTAAATATGTTGCACACAAAATATATGTCACTCTTGAGTGTCTTAGAAGACGAAACTGAAAAAATATATCGGTACATATTTCGATTGTATGTATATCTAAATCGATCAAAATAAATCAGAAAATTTGGTTTTTAATTAGTGAGCGTCAATACCGTGATTTATAATTATAAAAAAAATGATTCTTGTTCTCTTTATCAACAATAAAATCTTAAGATATAGCAAATAGACACAAACGTCTATTTGCTATCTTATGATGAAAACAAATAGCGCTGTTTATCATACACTTGAGTGTGTCAAGTAAATTTCAATGTCTATAGTTTGTTATAGTCTTTGTGGATGTATAAGTTAAGTTATAATGACTTTACAGTTTAGAAATTAAGATTCAAATAATCACTTAACAGTAATTATCGGCATAAATAAAACGTATCTAGAAATTATTAACATTGTAGCTTATTAACAGGTTAATAATAACTCCCCATTCATGTTGCTTATCCTATGTCAACGTAATTACTATAAATCTGTTGTGGTTCTACTTTCTGCAAGCACTCAACGATATATCATATCTCGCTTCACACATAAACAGATTTAACATGTTCCGCTTGTCTCTTTACTAGACACTTGTGCTTTTCGCTGTGAGCCGGTTCAACCCTTAGTCTAGCAAGCTTCAAGATTTCTGGGATATATTCTACATACATAAATTATATGCTGCAAATCTGATTCGAGTCCGAGCTTGTTTGCGAAGTGCACAAAGCCAGCAGTAAATCTATTCTCGGATAGTCGCAGCGTAAATATGAAGACGTGTCGTCAGGTAACCGGATTATCATAAGCAGAGACACTTTGAAATATAATAAATCCAGTCTTACTTTGACTCGTAAAAGAAAATTCTTATGGTTCTTGCACATCGGCATTACCAATAAGAGATCGCTAGAACTGCTAGAATGCTAGCTTTGTTTTTGAGTTTTGTAATATTTTGAGGTTTTTCTTTTCTAATCAGAACTTGAAACACATGTTTTTGAGAAAGACACCCACTATTTAAGTTTTGACGTAATATATCACCAAAATAAATCAATTTTTATATTTCATTGTTTTATCGTATATACGAATACTGATAGGCAACGTTTTCACATTGTTGCGAGCACTACACCTACTGTTTTTACCACTAAATTAATGGCAAATAAATTTTCTCTCTGGCCTTTTCCTGTGTTTTTCTCGTGGAAACGACAGTAAATCAATTCGGCCAGAGAAAGGGTCCTCTTGTACTCATTTACTTGGAACATTGGAAGCTTTTCAGATAAGTCTTAATTATCCTTTTATTAAGATAAAGGTAAGAATTTGGTGTTATCTTGGGTGCACGAACGTAAGAGTAAAAGGTTGGTATTATAATATGAAAATGCTTTTTCATTGATTGCTCACTCTAACTTGACACTGATTAGATATTTCATAAATGATTTGTAGGGTTATAATTTAACTTTAGTTATCAATTATTTTTAACACTACTTCAATTGCAACACAAAGCAATAAACTGCAACGGCGTAGTCGAACCACAGTTCTTCAAAAACAATTCATTCAATTAAAAATCAATTTGCTCAACAACGTGTTAACCACTTTTAACATCAACAACAAACATATTTAAAATACTTATCTGCAGTGCATTATTCAGTGCGAACACACATTGAATCCGACAGTGGGATCGCTCGATGCGACCATCGGCGCGGAACGATTCCCGGTTGTTTTTCCGACAATCCATTATCGTGGCCAAAGCCGCTCGTTAACTAATTTGTTTTTATGAAGCGTTCGCCGAAGGATTTATATCCCGTTTTCTCTTTCAACTATTTTATTAATGAGAGTGAAAATGCAATGCATGCGCGTCCTTCGTTAATCGGAATGTTGTGAAGTAACAACCGAATGTGGAATGCATAGTGGATCCGTATCGATGTAAAATGTTAGTGCTCCCCTGGTCCAGCGAAATTGAGTCCGAGGTCCAAGCTTGCCAACGTTGAATTTTCCGAACAGCATTCGTATGTGGAATTTTATTAAAAAATTCATCGCTCGCTATAACGTTTATACTTGTAACGTGAGGAACACAGAACTATGCTATTGCAAACGGTACGGTAAACTTCGGCGGACTTAGCGGGGGCGATAGAAGTTGCTTGGTAAAGATAATGTCTATATAAAGCTTCATTGGTCCTGAATTGATATTGATAGTTAAATTGCGCAGCAAATTATACCTACTTAATTTAAACGTAGACATAGAAGTGTAAATTGACATCATACTTGGTATGAGCACTAGTTATGTGATCAGGTCAATTCAACTTACTCATACATTTTCTGTCGATAATGAGAATATATCATTATTTTAACAGTTTTAAAGTTGAAGAAGGATTCAAATATGTAATGACGACAGATTTGTATTGAAACGATTATAGGCAAGGGATTTGTGGCGGGATTTACCAATGTTTGCTCGCCTTCATTTGATTCGTGTTGATCAAGTTTATCGCCGTGTGACGTTGCGAGAAGCGGAATAAAATTTAGCACCCTATTGTAAACGGAAAAGGCCTATATTTGAATGCACATAAGCCGAGTTTTATCGTTTATATTAGATTTCGATATCCTTTACGAAGTTGCTTTCGATTAACTTCCTGTTTGCTTTCGCGCGGCTCCTAATTTTGCAAACGTTATTTGAAGTTCGTTGTCCTCATTTCGTTTACATTATGTTTACGATACAACGTTTAATCAAAACAGAGGAAGTTAATATTGCTACAAATATGTTGTTCGATATAAGTTTTTGATTAACATTACAACCTCTAACGCTTCAGATCTGTTACATAAATATTAATCTGTAATATGTTCAAACAAGTATTTGTAGATAGCTGGGTATTCGGTCAATCGATTTGACAAGTGTTTGATAGCAAGTCGGTAATAGAAAAAGGGTCGTCCTTAGCATACTAGTCTCCAAT
>DWGW01000541.1:0-14406 GCA_018247775.1 Udranomia orcinus
AATTCATTTGAAGTTAAATCAAACTAGTAGTTTCATATTTTATCGCAAACTAAATAGTGCTATATATATATATATGTATATATTACTTAATTTAAATGTATTTTTTGTGTTCTATACAATGTAAACATGTACAAAAATTGGTTAAATAAATAAAAAAAAATCTAGCTTATTGCCTTGCCTTGGTTGCAGTAACTATATTATTTATATATGTTTGGTTTAAGTCTAAATATTTTTTTCTAACAAATATTTTCGTTGCGTTTAAAAAAATAACGTTAGTTAGTTTGAATATCCACCGAACTGGTTGACTACTAACACACGATCACGCATTGGAACACTCTTTAGTTCTTCCCCAGTAATGGGAAGAGACCAGTGCCCAGTGGGAAATTAAAAGGATTGCAGTTGGCTGCTATATTGGTACTACTATATTGGTATAGTTTAATGATTTTAAAACTTAAATATGTTGTTCTTTACATTTATCTGAATATATGTATATTTTATTATGTCTTATTTTATTTTCATCATCTTGTCATGCGTGTTTATTTTATTTTATAGAGAATAAACAAATTTGTAGAATATTATATCAATGATACATTCATTGTTTCTGTATATTTTAGGTTAAATTTAAAAAATATGATGTCAACACCACACAGCTCTATTTGTCTTTAGTTCAACCACATTTTTCTAATTTCTGTCTGCAGCTGTTCGTATGTCAGCACGGCTGGATCTATGGCAGACGCGAGTAGATTTCCTGGTGAATGTTTACAACTCGTGTTTGGAATAAGTGACTAAAACTTCATTTGCGTTGGACAACGGTTTAATAAATAAACAGAATATTGGATTTAAGTGTATTGTGTGATATCAAACAATGTAGTTCCGTGTTAACTCAGATGAATATTTCCATAGGGCTGATTGTAATAATTGACATCTAAACAAGGACATTACTATTTGCGAGCAACAAGAGGTTGTTTGAATATGATGTCTAGTCCTGGTGCAGCAGGTGGTCGGTACGCGGTGCACACGATGTCGGTCGGCCCAGTGGGACTGCCCAGTCCAGACTTTGGGATGGCGATTGCCGTTCCGCCACCACCAAAACCATATGAATTGCTTACTAGTTGCGGAGAGTCTTCCTCAGACTCTCACTCTCCGGAAATACCTGTGCCTAAAGCCAGCGACCGTGAATCACGCATTAAAGCAGAGAAACACCGTAGGAGTCAATATAATTCTCAAATAACGGAGATAATGAGCCTTCTTTCGGACGTTATTAACTCTCGACGCAGAGTGGACAAGACGAGTGCTCTGAGGCTTGCTGCAGACAAGCTTCGCAACGAGCACGTGTTCGGGAATTCTATCAAATGCAGCCACTTGGAAACATGGTCACCGGCTGTCATGAAATTTTTTGATCTTTTCGGTGGCTTTATGCTAGGGATTACCTGCAAAGGCCGGATATTTCTCGTATCGCCAAACATTCAAGATAAACTAGGGTTTTGTCATATTGATTTACTCAGCCAAGATATATACAATTATGTACACAATGAGGACAAGGATATTTTAAAACGTCATATTTACCCTCCTGAATTGCAGGTAGGTTCTGATGACAGTATATTTAAACAACGTCATAATTTTCAAATAAGAATCATGCGTGCCGGAGCCCGGACTGACCCTCCACGATATGAGAGATGTCGTGTCGATGGAATGCTAAGGCGGTCTGATCGTGCCACTGCTAAATGTGTTCAAGATGAACAACAGATTAGAAGACAAAGAGTAAGGCAGAACAGAACATTCTCTTCGAGTGGAAATGACTTTGTTTTTATTGGAATGGTTCATATTATTTCAAATACTTTGCCGCCTCGAATATTACCTCCTACAGCTTATTCTGAGTACTGGACCAGACATCTCATTGATGGGAAGATAGTGCAATGTGATCATAGTATATCCCTTGCCATGGGTTATATGATAGAAGAAGTAACCGGGACATCAGCATTTGTTTTTATGCATAAGGACGATGTGCGTTGGGTTATTTGCGTTCTCCGTCAGATGTATGATGAAAGCAAACAATTTGGCGAGTCCTACTACAGATTGATGTCTCGCTCTGGGAATTTTATATACATGAGAACAAGAGGTTTTCTTGAAATCGGCAAAGATAAACAGGTCCAAAGTTTTGTATGCATTAATAGTGTGGTTGGAGCGGAATACGGCCAAAAGATGATGGAAAAGATGAAGCGGAAATATTCTGTAATAGTCGATATGGAGACGCAAGCTAACAACAAGGTAGTTCCAATTGATGATGTGCCCGTGGAACATCCAAAACGGTTGGAGCGCATTGTTATGCACTTAGTAGAGCCACCAGTTAATGAAGCTGTAGACGAACTGAAACTAGTGCCGCCATCTAGAGAACACATAGTTAGTGCGATAAAGAACAGTGAAAAAGTAGTTCAAGACACTGGTATAAGATTTGACACACGCAAGCGAAAAAATTCAGATACCGATGAAAGTACGGATCAATTAAAAAGGCATAGTGGATTTCTAGACTGAAGTGTTGAGTTCGTGTTTCATTGTTAAGTTCCTTGTTAAAACAAAAATGACTTGTGTTTGCATAGTGTTGTACGGTTTCTCTTATTATTATTGAAGAGAGTAAACTAGGCTTTATTAGTTTTGTATTAAGTAATTTCTTTTTATTGCTGAGGCATTCTATCTAATTTTTGTTATTGGAATGTTATGGTCCTGTAATGTAAATAGTATCTACAGAAAAGCAAGCTAAAATTAAGGCATATTTTGTAACAACTTTAGGCATGGTATCTTTATAATCCACCTTGGTTTCTTATAATTATAATATTTTTTATGATGTTTCATGTAGAAATCACTTGCTAATTTAAGCATTTGGTTTTTATGACAAGTCCATAAGAACAAGTTGCTTAAATTAGTGGTTACTTAGTCTTTTACTACACTGAAGACCTCTGTTTGATTACAATTTTGAATGAATATGTCTTAATGGCATAAATGATTTCTTAATTTTATATTAATATTAAAATAAATGACTTGCCAAATATTATTCTTTGTTATATTGGATGGGGTGGTAACAATATAAAGTATAAAGTAACAATAAAAACAATATTCAAATATATTACAAGGATCCAGAAGGCTGCATTATTATTTGCATTACATACTTTTATAGTTTTAGATATGTGACACATATGTAATTTTTTGCCACTATTTTATATCAAAATGAAGCTAGTAACAAACCCAAAACCAAAACTCACCATAATAGTTCTAATCTGTTGTCGTATTTAACTCTAAGAACCACTTCAAGCCAATTGACTCTCATAGTGCCTTTGGGATTTTGAGTTATAATTTTATTTGTTGAGAAATTGTCCAAATAATTATTATTACATCTTATAATTAGTATTAATGCAAGTAATAGAATGCCATTTATTCTGTCTACGTCTTAAAGTTTTTTTTAATTACCCTTTGGCTAAATTTTAAATAAATTAAATATACTGAACATATAGGTATAAAAGTGTTCTATTGTTATACAGTTGTTGTACATTTTGGTTTGAGGGGAGTCATTATGACATTAATGTTGACATCTGAAGCAACATTCGGGCTACTCTCCTTTTTGTATATAACTAAGCATAAGTTTTTTTAATGAATTTGGTGTTGTACAATGGTTTGTGGATGTTATGTGTTAATTATACTTATGGTAAGACTTCATGTGTCCATGAGTTGTGCAGTTGTTCTCACACCCCATAGATTATATCCTGCTAGCTCTAGTGCGCTACTTACCCAACTCTGTGCATTGGTATTTCTATAATAATATTCAACATTACCAAGTTATTAGACACATAGAAATTCATTTTTGAAATGACGAGAAATTTAAAAGTAAGCAGCTGCCCTAAGACCAATTTATTAGTGAAGAAAAAACAAATCATTTACATTCATTCATTATATATATATTAAATTTACGCCCGTTCATTACTAACAATGTTTTTGTTTCCTTTTTTTAAATAATTTGATTTGATTTTGACACTTTTTACTCTTATTCCTATTTTTACATTGCCATATTAATTTTTAATTTGTAATACAGTTGTAAAAAGCACCTTTATGAAGTTGTTAAGAACTTCATAAATGCAACACAAGTTAATAAAATGGGATAATAAAAAGTAAAATTCTTATGAAAATACTGGTTTGTAATAAAAAATCCTGTGATAATTTATTTCCTTTTTATCTGAACTGCATAATATTATGCAATTCTTATTCTTATAAAAATTGCTCAATGATGGTCCAAACATACATATGAATTATAGGTGCATTAGGAAACTTATACTTATTGTAGTGCCACATAGACAAAAATCAAGTTGAATTTGCCAAAACAAAACCACTTTGTCCTAAATATGTACAGATAATGGTAGGTGAAATAAAAAAAATGATACTTTAAAATATATTTCAATTGAAAAGGATTTTATTATATGTATTCTGAATAATATCCAGAAAATATACAATAATATTTTTCAAAGTACTTATCAAAATATTTTGGCTTATGCTTAACACGATTTGACTACACTTTGCATCATCGGTAAGACAACATATTACATAATAGTGTTTTTTACTGGAGATCCGAGATCCTAGACGACAATTTCCTTATTTTTAAAAAAATTAAACTAGGATTTTACCGTTTATTCCATTACCTTACCAAAGGTGCGGTTAATATTCAAACTGGCGTGGATTGAAAATGGGCTTACAATGTGTCATTTAATGTGGGCAGACTACTTGTAGAATTTTGCAAACATTTCTACTGCAAGAAAAAAATTAAGCCTGCTAGACCCTCTTAGCCTAGGCGTTCTGATCTAGTATAGCGTATAATAAAGTCCGATCCGTTAGGCCTATACAAAATGGTTTTGAATTTGAATCTTTTCACATTCTTTCACACACATTTCGTTATGGGACGGATAGATGAAAAAATCAAAAAGTGTTTTAAACTTGGCGACACGTGTGATCAGCATCAGGCAATAATTAAAAATCAGAACCGCTCATTGTTCTCTCAGGTATATTTGGAATATTAAAGCAGCTTGAGTTTTCGTCCTAAAGGCTAGTCCCTACGAGGCGGTATTTAATTTCTACCGACGTGAGATCAATCGCTCCGTCTGTCTGTGTACGTCCAAGGTGCAATATATGTGAGTAATATCATGCGCGGTGTCTAACTGTAATGACAAGTTTGGTTGTTTGTGGTTGGTACTTCTGTACCGGTGTTTATCGATGTTTAGCAGTTCATTCGGTGGTTTCATAAAAAATCACAAATCGCTATTGTTATCGGGCTTGTTGACATTTTTTTTAAACTAAACATTTATTATCTATAATCTTTACATTCTACCTAAACTTTTATTATCCACATCCCAACTATAAATCATTTATACATTGTCAAAACTTTGCTACAGTTACAGTGAATGTTTATGATACTAATAATATATATCGAGTGCATGCGAGTACATTCGGCCGTGCCAAAAATATTCTTGTGAACAAACATATTAAAGAATCTCATTAAATTGTGAGAAGTAATGTTTGTCTGTAGTTAATTATGATTATGTCAATACATAGTCTAATACTATCTCTTGCCGATTATGGTTTTTTTTTTCTAGATTTTTTATTAAATCTGGAACAGACAATTAAAACTGACTTGTGACAATTCTATATTAACATTATGTGCAAAATGCATGGTACTATCTACATTTTTCTTAGCATTTAATTGACAGTGATCTATCAAGAATAACAAAATATTTTCTATCAAATGCTTTTTGGCAATTATTACTTTTATATTAAGTTTAAGAAATTTGGCATCAGTTCCGATATTACTACGTTGAAAGTACTCAACGTTGACGTCTTGAATATAAACAGTATTATGTACGCAGTACTCACTGTTGATAGTACAATATTCAAATGATTGTGAATCACAAGTTCGCCGTCTTATTTTGTCCTTGATCTTGACTGAGTATCAGGTTGTAGACAACCTATTATTTCAAGTTTAATGTTAATGAAACAAACATTTCTCCGCCTTCTCTGCTACCAAGAATAATGAAATACTTAATGCATATGCCAATCAAAGTATATAGTCCACCTATTGTTGCCCGCGTATTGACTTTAAACTCAGATGACGTCTGAGACAGTCTCGAATTACCTTTCATACTGGCACGCTTCGCTGCAAATCTAAAACATTACAAAAAGATGAATCTGCAAAAACACATTAAAACGCGAGCATTATTCTTTTAACATTGTTCCGTTTTGTTTCCCATTGTAAATCACCCGTACATGTTAAATCTAAGCAGCATATGTTATAGTTATTATAGAAATATTAGGAGGTCATCCAATATTATGTTGAAAATTGCTACTATCAAAATTTAAATCCATAATATTCAAAATATGAGTGTGGTACATCCACAGTAACTGAAGTTAATATTACCATGTTATTTAAAAAAAAAGTTCATTATAAAACATATATTAACCAATTCTTTGACACAGTTTATAGAGCAAATCGGGAAAAGTAATTGGACGAATTTATGACAGGACTTTAATGTAGGATAGAAGCCTGAATAATGATCACGGAGAAGTGACGAAGGAGTGTTACTTCTGGGTTAAAAAGATTTCAACAAAATGTGTATATGAGAGGTTTACTTACTACGTACAATAGCGCTGGTATACCAAAAGTTACTGCGTCAATCTAGCGATTGTCTGATGTAATGAACTGATGTGCGCTGAGTAAAAGCCGAAGAGCTGGTTTAAATTGGAATGTTTTTCTACATCTTTTTAAATAAAATCATGAAGGAAAATTTGTAAATTACAAACGTACTTTGGTATACTAGCGCGATTTTTCAGCATAATTTGGGCCAATTTTTAACGTGCACTCCTTTAGTTGTCATCAGAGCCGGATTAACCTTAAGGCAGAGTAGGCAACTGCCTAGGGGCCCAGGATCGACAGGGGCTCACTGCAGTCCGCAAAAAAAAAAGTGTTATAGATCGAAATGTCCGATGATCCCGTGAAAAAAAGGCATGATTTAGTTAGTCAGAGTATACGTAAAGAAAAGGGGCTCGAAAATTGTATGGCCTACAGGCCCATACAGGGTTAATCCAGCTCTGGTTGTCATTCTCCGTGGTAACGACGATTATCAATTGACAATACTTGTTTCGCTATGAGGCAAGTTGTGCTGTTAGCAGGGTAAAATGTAGATTATACGAGTAATGTGACCAAAAGTCACGTAAGGATCGACTGAGGGGTTTAATTAGATTGCAATGTGAACGTTCATGTATTGTACTTTTAATGTTTGACTGATTGGTTTGTGGTTTTACTCCGTACACGATTCAACGAATTTAGTGTGATGGTAATTAAAGATTAATTAGCAATTGTAAATGCGATGTGTAGGGAAAATTTGTTCTTTTGTTGGTAATAACTGTATTGTTGCTAGGTGTTTTTGTTCGATTTGAATCTAGTTGTCAATATTTTTTAGATTAATTCATGTTGTTGATCTGAATCAAATATTAAATTTTAAAGGATAGCGAGCAAATTTGATGGATCGAAATAATAAAGGTATGCTGGAATCAAGTGAGAAACCCCAAATAAAAGATTGTGGACTTTGGTGCATGTTTATAATAAAAAACCAATTATCCGTTAATTTATTATACCTAAATTTGTACATGTTTTAAGTATGCCATTACATACATTGTGAAAATAGAATGCGTAATTTTGTGTCACACTATAAACTTATTTGGTGGTGAAAAGCTATATCTAAATAAAGGTAAATTTAAAAATACTAATTGTATTTTTAAATTTACACAACAGTTAAAAATGCAATTATTGTTAAAAACATGGATGTTACGATTATGATTAACGATTATTACATTGTTGATTTTATTTGTAGCTATTGCTAATTTATAGTCAAGAATGTATCTGTAATTATGTAGTTGGTGATTATATAATCATTTGTGTGATAGGTTCTGACCGATTGCGAGACAGGAGATCACACGAGATCTAAGGAGTACAAAGAATACAGATCAAAGATAACGGAAATTTATATTAATATGAGAAATGCAAATCAATACAAACAAACGGAACGAAATTTGAAAGTAAATTTCGTATAGTGACGAAACTAATTTATAAACATAGTTGGCTGATTTTATAATTGTAAAACATCTCGGACATCTAATGTAAATTACCAACCAGCAATATTGTATACGCTGTGCCAAGTTGCGAGGTTCCTTGTAAATTTTAAAAGTCAAAACAAGTAAGGTAACAAAAATAAACTGCCGTCTGCACATTGAGAGAGTAGGAGATGTAAAATATAACACATTTCAGGATGCTATTTTTAAGAACATTTTTAATCGTTGTATGTGTTACTTCGATGTCTTAAAAATTAATGAAGAATTATATGCATAATGTTAGCGTCAATGTCCAAGTTACATACATATACGCATATTAGATGTGTTAAATGTTATTATAGTTTCATATCGTATCATTATTGTGAAATGTAACGCACAGATTCTATCTTCGAAAGACTGCAAAAGTAATTTGCGAATTGTATTTTGAGTGGTCTGGCCAGTCGCTTTGACGATCATCCATTGCTTTAACAGAATCTGTAAATATTGATGTTTCTGGTGATATTAACATTGGATATTTATAATTGTAATTTATAGTTGACGCTGACTTACTGTTATCGGTTTTATATCAGAGGGAATCATTTAATTACGTACTTCACGTAACATTATATTATAAAGTGTATTGCATGCTTTCTAGATATTAATGTTCGTTAGATATTATTTTATTATATAATGTTCATTGTTTACGATTTATAAGATACTAGCCGTGGATTACACATAAGCATATTTGCTTAGTTATCTAAGTTCTGTCCGTAATACTTTAGAATGAGAATGGAGAGTCAATGTTCCGTTTATCCATAGAGTAAAGAACAGAATCAAAGAGTTGCTCAACAATATTTGGCTACGCCTATTTAAAACACGATTATCTAAGTTAAAACGATGTTTGCAAACTGTGCAGCCAGATGAAATTAACAAGTTTTCGAAATGAAGAAGGCACTTGCGACAATTATGGCGGCATTTGTAACAATTTTCTGAAGACACTTCAAGCTGCTTAGACCATGCGTAGGTCATTTCGTAATACTTATACGTAGACGTGTTACGTGTGGTTACTATTATTAACTTAATATGCAACTATCAATTAGTTTTCAAGATAGATTTCAATTCAACATGATCATGTTTAACAAATGCCGCTAACGAAATTAAAAGAAATCAGTAGTGCTCTCTGCTTGAAATGTCTTTCTTATAATGTTCAAAGAAGAATTACTAAGTTTCATTTATAACACCTACATTTTTTCATACGTTTTTTTCATATTTTTCCTACCTACGTATGTTTTGGGATGTAGTTTATATAAGTAAGGGTTGTGATTCGGCGATCTGTTATCCTTCGTGGTAAATTGACATCGCATTCCCTATGTTGGTATTTAAACGAACGTGTTCTTACAACATTTTCAAAATTTATGTGAAATGTTTAATTAAAATAATGTAAGTAAATGTATGTAACATAATTGTGTGATAGTTACGATACATTCAACTTATCTATTTGTGACCAAAACTTTACATTGATATTATTTGATGTATATGTATTAAAAACAAAAAAAATATTTTAATTGTTTTCTTTCTAAATTCTTCCAAATAATCTCACCGTTTAATTAAAATGATAGGTAGGTACTTAATGAAATTTTAAAAAGTCTAAATGACTGTTATTACTTAATTACTTTTGATCTGACTACTTACTTCGCTTTTAATCTTTTTTGAGTGATAATATAAAAATACCTTTATCTGAAACTATCTCTCAGGTGCTCCTACGTACAAGTTAGTAATGAAGTACCCATGAATCCGGCCATTATCGATGGTTAGTGTTTAATAAATTTAGCAATACTTCACAAAAAGGCATATATTTTTAAATGTTCGCATAACTCAGCCGAAACTTGACTTTGAACTTGAAACCGTTAAACAAAGGTTTTCTTGTGATATTGAAGAGAAAAATTAAGTATTTGTAATAAATCTTTATCATTTCAAACAGTCGTTGTCAATCTAATGACTACTTGATAATTATCGATGGACTAGTTTTTCTCTCGTCTGTTAATTGTCTCTACGTATTTTCTAGCCTCTGCCGGCGAGTGGTAAACAAGCGCGTCATACTATAATAGCACAATGATATTGATAATGAATCAAGTGCAAGTTTTTATACGAATACTTAGTAAACATAAGTTTATTAAGCCCCCAACACTGCTTCTCTTCAATTTTATTTGTACTATTTTCTTGAACTAAAAAAGGATACATTTTAAAGAAGTAGCATAAGATAAGCTAAGTAAACGGGGAGATTTTTCTTTATTGAGTTAGTCATTCAACATTACTCTCGCGCAAGCGAAGTCGCAAATAACAGACAGTATATAGAACACCGACAAATAAATGATGAAAAAAATATTGCATCTAGCTAAATGTGATCACTGGCGTCGGAGATCACACATGACATCTAGACATATTACGTGTTTAATATAGTCTATTTCATATAGTTTTTTTTTTATAACTGGGAGGTACCAAACGAGGCCACCTGATGATAAATGCTCACTGCTGCCCATGGACATCTGTATTTAACCCAAGATCCTCGAACTTATTAGGTCGATCACAAATGCGTTGTTAGCCCTGCGGACTAAGTTGGAACGCCTCGGTTAAATATGTCTCCCTTCAAACCAGAACATAGTAGCAAGAACACTGGTGGTGCCGGAATCGAACCGTAAAAGGTTCTACCTTCATAGTAATGTAGAATATAAAGGTATTGAAATAGTATTACTGTAATTCACATTTAGAAAATTGAAATAAACCTTTCAATTTACTAGGCCAACATGAAAAAACAAGTTGTAAAAATAAATATAATGGTAATAAATATAATATAGCTTGAATAAATTGCTCAGATGCAAAAGCTAAGCGAGAACAGAATCCGGGCGAGGTTATGTAGAGAGGACAAATGCCAGTAACATTATATTTTGAAATTCAATGTCATATTGAAAACTGGTTAGAGAGATGATTAACCAGAAGTTTGCTTCATACGATCCGGTTTGGCCGACTTTGGCCGCGTACGAGAATGGGCCGTATCTAAAGTGAACTTATGGTCCGGACCATTGAGGGCCGCTATTTTTCGTTCATTATAGTGCTATTACTTGTGTAGCCATTGACAAATATATGAATGATCTTTGTAAAAAGAATCAATTGAAGAGTTATGTCATAATTTGTTTTTAATTGGCAAAAACATTTTTTGATTTATTCTATCCAGGCAATTGTCCACGGAACTCTCCGTTGTAAATGCCTAAACAATATCATACACTTGGTATTACATTATTACATAGTTTGTAACAATATAATACCTACATTTTACATTGGCGGATTATTTTTGTTTATACATACCACTGACAGCTGAAGCCAATTTTATTTAATTCAGCAACTTTCAATAATGCCGATATCTTAAGGTGAAATACCTAAAAGTAATTTAAAATATTAACTAAGTTTATTACCGATGATCTGTGAATACAAATTTTAACAAAAATCAAACCTTAGACAGAACTGTTAATATACTACTCTATACTCTCTCTACATATCTCTCTACTACTACTATACGTACTCTACGTTTTAAAACTTACCTTTCCTCTTTAAAATGTTGTTTACTTTCAAAATAATTCCATCTGTTGGAAACTAAATTTTACCCGTTATCATGTTGTTCCACTGACTAATAGTGAAGTGTTCGTGTGCGCTAATCTTTTCTGCTAGCATAAGTATTTACTGGCACTGGCGGTGGGCGCAACAGTGGAATGGCGGCGTGTTGGGTCACGGCCGCGTCCCTGACCACGGTCAACGGCTGCGCTTCAAGGTGCCCCCTACGAAATGTACGACGCCGGCCGTCGCCGTCAATAGGGTTACCACTTGGCAAGATGCCAGAAAGATTGCCCACGTTGAGCGTATTTTGAAAATTTTAATATAGCTCAGTTGAAAGAGTTTTAGAACTAACTGATCCTTTAGTTAAATTTAGGATTTGGAGACTCTTCACCCGCTTATATGGCTGTAGGCCTGTCTTTCGCTATAATCTCGTTTTTTATTAGTATTGCTTCAGATCAGTAAATGAAATGGTTGACATATATTTATATATTACGAGTAAAATAATAAATCCGACTTTTTACTAATCACTTTAAAGAAAATGTTCAAATAGCTATAAGAAATTGTTTAGATAAGTAGTTAATTATTCTTTATAAAATAAATAAATTAAGCTTAATTAAAAAGTAGTTTTTTTTCTGTAAATTAGCAAAAAAATTGTCGACAGCGTACATAAAGACAGTTGATAAATATATATTAGGTTACTTTAAGTACTCTTCTTATATTTAAATTGAAATGAAAAAAAAGGAGAAATCCTCTAAAACGCTGGCCACATGGCTATCCTAAATTTGATCTTTCACAGTACATACACCAATGTTTTATTGTCAATCACAATATTAATATGCAATGCTTGCGTCAATGTGTAGATGATTGAAGAACTTAAAATTGAATCTTTCAGGGTCGCAAAGATTTTACATCTATGGTATGATCTTGTGTAGTTAAAGTGGTATCTTGATAGGACAATATTATTGTTGCGGAAATTTTTTGTAGTTTAATAACTATCATGTTGATGTGTCGCGCACGCTTTGTCAGGAGTATGAGGAGGTGGAGGAGGATTTTCGCTTGTAAGGAATATTATTCCTTACGAGCCTGCTTGCCTAATAACTTTGTTACCAGCATTGCCAAAATCGACTAGTTCCGAGTGATCGAAAAATGTTATATAATATAATAATTTCTTTATATTCTGGAATATTTAATTCTGCCGGACAATAATTATAGTGTTGTGATTTACCGTTAAGCTTGACGTTCAAAATAATTGAAGTTAAATTAAGATCATCATCGTTGTTTTGAAGAAATCATATAACTGTAGGTACTTATAAGTATTTAATAGCATTATTATTGAAATAGGATTAAAACGTGCAGCAGTCGCAATGTAGCTCGCCATATTACGGTAATATACTAAAGCATTATGCGTCTGATTTTAAGATTCTGTAATTAAATGCAAGGAAATATCCATTTTAAATACTTGAACTGTATAATAATAGGCAAATATCACGTATTTCATTTATACATTGTGCCCACCACTACAATGTATCTATAGAACATATAAGTATCTTTCCTATATATCCATACATCCATATTCCATACATGTAAATAAAATTGAAGTGTCTGTTTATAACTTCAAATTAACAGTTTTTCACTAAATGCATATGAAATGACGACTACGACGTCGTTTATACGACGACGATTTATATACGACGGTACTTACATAAAACATCATTTTTTAATTTTTTTGTCTGTCTAACAGTTTGTTTGTGCCGGCTAATCTATGAAACGGCTGGAACGATTTTACTTTTATTGCAGGACACGACTTTTACTACCAGATAGCTGATGTTTAAAGGTGTAACTTAATCTACTTTTATATTTAATACAACCGCATATATTGACATGAGCGAAGCCGCGCGTAACAGCTAGTTATACTAGGCCTAAAAGTAGGCCAAGGACTAGTACGTTACTTACTTCATGCACAAGAAAGAGGAACGCTTTTATAAAATTGGCCTGTAGGTAGACCAGAGTATTATTAAAAACTTATTCGTGAGCCTCTTTCAATGAGATGTATATAAAGTATTTAAGATCTACATATAGATTAATATATACAGATGGTTAACCGAATACTGCCGAAGATTCAAAGAATACGACCCTATTGCCATGAACTAGGATACACTCACGTTAAATAACGCCGCTGGGACAAAATCGACAAATGTATGGATAACTTGGGATAAAGATCTAAAGATACGCATAATATACGCATTTTCACGTAAAATCAACAATGCTTCATTTAAATATTAAGGACGGATAACGATCATCAGATTATAGGTACATATAAGATACTGTTAAAGATAATAGCGACAAAAAATGTATGAATAAGTATCTACTGTTGTAATAACTTTTGTACTAAAATAACTATTATTAATATTAGGTACTTATTAAATGTATTGTTTCAGCAATTTGCTCACGTGTTAAATTTGGGAGACTTTTTTTCTTGACTCAAATCCAAGGTTACTTTGTAGCTATGCTTCTTATATTTAACAGCACATGGTGTAACCTTGAATTCTATAATGAATGCTTTTAAATTAAATATTCCCTATGTAATTCAACGCTACAAACATAATTATTATTATATGATGAAGATTTCTTAAATAGTCGAACAATAATGAGATCTACAGGTAAAGATTATTTATTAAT
>DWGW01000542.1:0-14392 GCA_018247775.1 Udranomia orcinus
CAGTTGTGTCAGTGTGTGAATCCGCGTGAGGCTCGCGTACAATGACACTACCGACCTTGACTACTGCCTCGTATATCAAGCCACGCACACATACACGGCCGACCATGCCCGCTGGCAGCAGGAATGTGTTCGTCACGAATGTATTTAAAGCTAGCGAACACATAGGTATTATTCGTCCGAATTCAGATGTACGCTCGGACGGTGTTTTAAAAATACACAGACGATATTTATACGTGGCGGTATTAACAGCTCTGAATTTAGGCCCATCTGTGGCCGGCACGATATAGAACAGTTCAACATACGATAAGGTGAATGCCAATGCGCCATGCAGCGGTGCACAGCGATCAAGGCCAAGCGACTGAATTATCAGTAGTGCTTCAAATGCACACTGAAATCACGAATGTTGCTAAACAGTACTCAGTTATTATGCACTTTACTGCGTTTTAACGATTTGTTGTTTCACTATCAGTCGCTGTTGTTTTAAAATCCAACGTATTAGAATTGGCTCTATATGACTGACTAATTTGTTTGTTTCATCAACCCTACTTAGATCTTAGGAAATAATAAGTTCTTAACATGATGATTAACTAAGTTGCTAATACAATAATCACACTAAAACTGATTTTAGATTTGTAATATCAAGTGTATCTAAGAAATAAATAACGTAAAATCCACGTACTTTATACACAAAGATGCACGAATGATTGGGTGGCATTGTGTTGATAAATTGCGCAGAAGTCGGCGTGTTTTTGTCCAGACGCCCATTAAATTTACCGAAAAATATTTTCTTTGATGTACGCATGTTTGCCTCATTAGAGCCGCGCGAGGAAGATTTTTTTAACGGCTCCGATGCGAACCGCGGACACATTTCAATTAAATTAAGCTGTGCCATATATAATTCCTTACGATATCGTTTACAATTTTGATTGCCTCGTTCAGTACGCACGCAGTTCTCCTATTGAGATTAATGTCTTTTAATCTAACCGAATAATTAACATCCTCCCACTTACTTGGAAAACTAACGACTACTAAACAGATAGTGAATACTTATAAAATTAAATGATTACGCGCGTCAATATACTTGTAAGGTTTTAAGATGTTTTCTCACATCGCCAATGTAAAATTTACAATTGTATGTAAATATAATTTTACCTACTTTAATTCTAGGATATAATTCGTTTACGCTAACATGAGTCGGCGGTAAATTCTCACAAAGCTGGCGTTGATCTTCAAGCGATATATTTAAAACTAAACAAATTGTTTTGACAATCCGTTTCGTATCAAAAAGATGAATTTGATCCAGCGAGTTTAATAAATAGCTGCAGTCAAATGAGTCAACTCTACAGTTTTTGCAGTTCCAGTAGTGTTGTATAGAGAGATTAAAAAGATTCGTATTAATATACTGTCAGTTGTCACCGAAGTTAATATACACCTAAATTTATGTATTATATTTAGGTTTCTGTGCGAATTATTCAAACAAAAATTGTGTGAAAAAGATTAATTGTGATGTTATTTATTAACTCCTAAATTGAATTCATAATGTTAGCAATTTATTTCTCACACCACTTTAGACATGAAATCGCTTTTATGATAATTCGACGATACCAGGAACCTATTTATTTAATAGTTTTGTTAAAGTAATCTATGATAAATACCATTGGATTTCATCTGTATTATAAATTCCTATACAATTTAATATATATTTAAAAAACATTATAAATATACGAATTGAATGCTTATTTATTAATAAAAATAAAACATTTACACATTCTATAAATGACCTAGCGTTTGCCTAGAGTTCTTTCACGAAGCGGAAATGATTTTGCAATGCAGATGGGCAACGAGACGGCAGGTGTGCCGTCTGCGTCCAGTTTAATAAGTAATAGGCACCTGGGTTAGTTTTAATAAGCGTTTGCGCATACAAAACAATTACCGTGTGTAACTGTGAGAACAACACCACCATTACTCACGAACATCGGCCATTGCTCTTTCGAGTAAAGCCACAGGTACTCGCGGATTTTGTACAAATCGTCTCAGGAATTCGTTGAGGAAAATCTGATTGTTATGCGCACACACAATTTCATAAATTCCACCGAATTTCGCGAACGGAAATGCTGTCTTACTTTATATTTCCCAGTCGGGAATCGAATTTGTTCTCAATTGTGTCAGGAGATACTAAGTATGTACATTATCATTAGACTTCCTTATATACAGAATACTTGCGGTACGGTAAAATTTTTACAAGATTTTTTTCTTATAAATTGTCTTTAACGTAGATATACTTGATATTGCAGCGAAATAAATAGACTAACACAAAAAATAATCTACTTCACCCAGCAACAAGTTATCTTCTCAAGTTGAGGCAATACTTCACTTAGCTCCGGTGTGGGCAGTACGTGGATGGTACATTAGACGCAGGAGTACGTGTGGGTGTGTCGACTTGAGTTTAATACTGATATCGCCACGATACCACGCCGTGTATAAAACTGTCTACTTATCCGATATTTCCCGTCGTTAGTGAGAAAAACCAACGATTCTGTATATGGTACCTAACATTATTGAATAGTTTAATTCATTTATTAATTTATTTTAGGTAACTGAGTTCTACATGATGTAGTAGTACCTATGTATGTTTCAATATTGTATAAGTTTTTTGACAGTGTTTTTATATAACTTTAGTCGACACGATAGCGCTTCTTGTGCCACTACCAACTAAGTATAAAAACTGGAAGACTTCTGAGTCCAAAACTAACAGGTTTCAGGCTGGCTGGTGCTAAATATGCACGTATTCACGTTGAACCTAACCGGTCAACAGATAATAAGATCATCGCCCGAACCTGCCGTTTGTTCTACAATGTTGACTTTATGCATTAAGAGTACATACCCACTGGTGATTCAATGAGAGAACCGTTCAAGTAAAGCATTAAAACGTGAAGCTTGCTTTATAGTAGTTTGGTTATAGAAGGTAGAATATTAGAGTATTTAAATTATAAGAAACTGTCGAAATAATAAAAATATTTGTTTTCAGTATAACAATGAATCATCTATTTCCAGCCAATTGCTATCACTTAGAAGGCCTGAAACCACTAAAATGATACTAATTAAAAATTTACCGTAATATGGGGAAAAAATTAAACATAAAGAGTTCTATTGACGATGATCGTTGAACAATTATATCAGTGGTAAGCCACAAATGAGCGACAATGTGAATTGACCCTTACGTCACAAAAAATATAACAATGGAGCTTATGCTTTTAGCAAAGACATTTACCGTTATGATATCTCGATTTAGATCGTTGCTCCAAAGATCCGGGACGTAGCAATAGGAACTCACAATCAAAAGATTAGTCTGTTCAAACGTGCTTGTGATACAACAGATGCCTCCGCAAAGATAAATGATATCATTAGTAGCTACAAAGCCAAAAGATTGTTGTTCTAGGTCTTCATCGTGCAGTACTTTAGGCTGGCAGGTATTTGCAATCAATCATGAACATATACCAGCTGACCAATTAGTCTATAAATAGATTAGGAAACCCTAAATCACCTATTCGGCTAGTAAATTTTAATAGACATTACATTCCGCAAATTCTCACGATTTTAAATTCAAAGATAGATAAATACAAATTCTAGATAGATAACATTAGTGGTAATCTTAAGTTTTTGTGAGTCCGAAAATATTACCATTTTATCAGTTACCGAGGTCGTTGCGGTCCACGTTGGCAAGATACACGAAGAAGAGCAAAGTAGGTAGGTATGAGTAGAAAAATTTAAACCATTTGTAATTTGAATTAAATACAGAGCCGACGAGTATAAAGTTTAAGTTTCCAGATACACGTATAAAAGTACATACGTTAACAAAGTAAAAAAACCACTTAATCTTACAAAGTAAGACGATTTAAATAAAACGCTTCTCGCATAGCACACATCGATTAACAACATCGTGTGAAAATGCCAATTAAGACTGCTATGCTATCTATAACATATTTTTTGTTTATAGAACAGAACAGGCTGACATTAAGAGCACTTCCAAGCGTCGGACGCGTTTCAAACCTGTTACCCACAATTTGTCTCCAACGTCTCGGTCCGTTGAAGAAATTGAAACCCGAGTGATTTGTATCAAGAATATCAAGATAGTGCATCTCACGGTGGTTACAACGAGTGGTTGGGGAGATAATAGAGTAACAAGCGATGGCAGTGCGGAGGCAGCCGAGCGAGACGCGCGCTCGGCCGCATATCCGCTCTATACCTCTTCCTAGCTAACTCTACTACAATCAAACGAGCTAAGAATTATAGACGGCCAAGTGTGAGTACACGTGCACGTTTTCAGTTTATTCGGTTTAGGACCGAGCGGTTAAATTATTATTAACGTAAAAACAAGAGTTTAACTGGGATGTGTCGAACGGAATGAGTGTGAGAAAATAGTTGATAAAAATGTCTGTTGTTTTCAAAAATAAGGTAGGTATATATAATATTAACTAAATATTTAGTATAGATATTTGTATAATCCATTGAGTTAAGTAATTTAAATTTAATAAAACACATTTGTATAAGGCAATGAACACGTCAATAACTCACTGATTACGGATTTTTAATTCCACGTACCGTAGGTGGATATTAGAATAAGTAATAGGTATATACCTTTTTGGCCAAATAATGTGAATATGTAATTCGTGGATGATTCTTCAAACTTGTCAACCGAGTCGATGAACCTGAAGGGGTCAGACAGATCGAATAATGATTATTTGTCATTATTAACAAGCTCAATAGCCGCTAATATAAAAACGCAGCTAGAAAACAATTTATTTGAGCGTTCGCTAAATAATTTATTCACGCTTCTAACGCTCTGCAGCATTATTATTAGTCACGTATTCAATAAAATATCGGTTGGTCGTAATGCACCCGTGAAATGAAGGGGCTAGGACAACCATTAGATTACACACACAAAGGGTTGCCAAATCTAAACGCTTTTACTTTGAAAATTGGACCCTTTCTAGTAGCTGCGAGTGGCAGCTGCTCGCGGGGCTTTGATTGAGTAATATTATTCTAAAACCAAATCCCGGTCGACAAACTATCGTGTTGATCCGCTTAAAATGCAAATTTTAACGACAAAATTTTCACTGACCGCTTTTATGTTATGGAAGTAGTGCAGACTCTGGATGGATTCGCATAACATGTTGACATATAGCGAGATAACTTATAATTTTGTTTTATTCACGAGCGTTTGCGTGGAAGTGTGGCGGGTCAGCGAACTCTTTGATGAAGGAATCCATCAATCATTATTCCGCGTACCCACCAGCTCGGAGAGAATATCGCGTTTCACACCATTCAAATAACCGAAAAACCTACTTAGATATTATAACCATCCTCCAGACGATCACTTTTGTAATGAAAAACAAAGTGTTAAAAAATTTACCTAAAATTTTACTATATATAAGAAGCTCTTCGTAACAAGTTATGAGTTCGAAATAGTTAACAGATTGGAAATATCTTTATTCGAATGTTAAATCACTGCCATTAATATTCTTCGGCTATAAGTTAATCGATCCTTTCGACTTATCGGATAAAATTTATTTAGAAGCCGACTGTAAACGGAATTGCCAATGAGTTTTTTACTTTCAAATAATTAAGTATTCGACGACTTGAATTGTCAGACTGATAGAGTAGGAAATAAAACGAACACTGATTCATTTCCTAATGGCTAACGAATCATAAAGAACCTTGGACAAGGTCTGTAACCCTGTCGATGGTTGCGGCAGAATTAATGACTATTCAAAGCTAGAAACAAATAATTTCCGGTCAAGTGAGCAAACAATACACAAAAAGTAATTAGTACTTGCTGGTACATGATGGTTCGCTTGGTACTATTTATACGAGGTGTCAAAAAACCGCTGTGACCTTGGCGCCCCCGCTCGGACGCGCAAATACATTCACCTCAGGTGGGGCCCGTTTACCACGACGTACCCACCGGTATGTTTACATGGAAGTGCTGATAGCTGCTCCGGCATATCGCTAGCCATTTGACCCATCGACCGCCTTTGGGCTAGCTTTGACCTTATTTATGAACGATAGGACCAGATAAAAAAACGGATTTCTACAAAGGTAAGCGAAATTTGCTCGGTTAATGTATTTTGCTTTCAGACTTTAAGTGATAATCACTTTTTATGTATTTACGTACACTAGAGATATTTAACTAACTACTTGTAGTTTGAAAACTTTGAGAGTCAGTTTGCCATCATAATATCTCTTAGTTACAACACGGAACGTAGTGAAATACACCACGTAACCCATAACTTTGACTGTACATAATTTTACGACTGTTAATGTATGAGTAAAATCTTAATTGGTTTTCGAGAGCGATAACGTGTCTATTTACAAGTATCTGTAAGGCTAGGAGTCAGTTTATAAATAACAGAGTGTAAGGTATCATTCATATCGAGTTTAAATAACAATTGGTGTTACATTTAATTTAATTTCTAATACCGAGTAACCGTCTTCTCTTCAAAACACTCAAACAAATGTCTGTCTGTGTGAAACTAAGATTTTAGACTAGTACCCAAAAATACAGTTACAAATGAAGTATTAGGGTCATTTTAATCATCAACATATTTTAGTTCCATGAAACTATTCGCTTTTCTGACGTTACTTTAATTAGAATTTCTAGTTAATTATTCTTTAGTGACATGACAGTTCTTTCTTCGCCCTGAAATAAAACAGTGTAAAAAATATGACCCTGGTAATTATTTGTGAGTGGACCAGTCAAGATATTGGGCTGCTAATAACGAATGTAATGGCGTTATTGTGGTGTGACATAACTCGGTTATTTTTTGTTCCATTTGTAATAAGAATGTTCATATAAGTACATTATGCCCGCATATATTCGGCTTAGCTACGAGTTATCTGTGGTAGTTTTAATTCCCCATGACTTAGAACAGTTTTATTGATGTATTTAGCCGACAGATGCGGGCTACTTTATTAAGTGCAGGATTAAACGAAGAAAGAATTCATCACATACACAGTGAATACGTGTTACCATTTGTTGTTGTGAATATACCGAATTGTTTAATTATTAAAGATTATGTTTAACACCAGGAAGCTCACTCTGGGTGCGATTTATTTGGAGTTATATAATATGATAGGTAATAGGTACTAAAAAGTCATTTGACCAAGAAAACTTATTTGTTCATCGAGTTCCACGATCACTAAATTGAATGTCTTAAATACTCAGAATGTCTTATTACCAGATAGTTTTTGCGTTTTATTAAAAAAAACTAGTCAGTACAACTAACAACGGCTTCTGTGCCTCAACGCCACTATCCGATGGGCAGCAATAAAATAAAATATATTTTTATACAACTAACGAAGTACAATCAAGATTTAATACTAATTTTCTCTTTTATTTCGAGAATATTTGCGCAAAATTGATTCACTTACTTAATCTGGCCTTGGTAACTTTTATGAGAAACCTAATAAAATAGGTAAACGAGTTGTTCCAAAGTGAGATTAGTTATTTTCTAGAACAAACATTATTTTATTAAATATACTATTATCAGTAGATTAACTAGGAACAATCCATCAAGTTTTCTACGACGCATAGTTAGTAAGTTGTGAAAATACCTATATTTTGTCCGCATTATTTAAGAGGTCATTGGCTGGAAACTATTCAAAACCGACACCTATTCTTTTAACTAGCCACACTTGTTTTTGTAAACTAATTATCATTGATGTAGCTGGATGACAAATATGAAGCGTCAATAGTCCAATGAGTGTGTCGGACTTACGATCGAGCGGTCGTGGGTTCGATCCTACTACATTTGAACTTAGCTGGAGGGGTTAACAAAATTATTAGTATCTATTGAAATGCTAGTATTTTTTTATCCACTTTTCTGTCAGAGTAGGCAAAATATTCTTCATACAAATTGAAAACCGTAATCTTCCCACGTAATCGTAACTGTGCAAATAGCAAACGTTTCGCCGCATCAGTTTATGTCATCTTTTGACTAAAACTTTATGCAAATTTTTATTTAAAGTAAAAGAGTGACGCAAAACATAAAAATCAAAACTTGCTCTATGATCTTGATGATCTGATCTAGAATATGTTTTTATTCAGAACGCCATAGCGTTGTTTAGCTATTTTATTGTGTGATTTATATTATATATTATAATATATATTGCAAAATATGTTTACAATTATAAATAAAAAGGTTTTAGTAAAATAACCTATGAAACGGTTCACGCGGTTGTCATCGATCAGACTCATTTACAAAGTGATTTTGTAAAAGAAAACCCCCATTTACCTTTGTGCTCATAGATGTTTTCTTTGAACCTATTTGAATACAGCCAAACATTTATTTATACATATTCTTTTGAACGTTAAATAATGGGCCGGTAGCGCTTTGTGTTCGGAACGGTGAATAAAAATCAAGTCTATGAGTAAATTGCCAAAGAAATAGATCGTTATTCGCGCAATAATGGAATCGCAGGATAATTGCGGATCAACGTTACGCATTAAGACTTAATTGACTGCCTATCCTTTAGGTTAAGTATTATTATTTTCTATTGTGCATATATAAAACAAAATATTTTTGGCGTCAACACATGGGTGAATGAATAAGTTTATTAATATTTATGAGTTCCGATAAATTTTCCGTGGTAAATAGCCAATGACATTACAAAAAATTTTCTTGACTGTCTATTCAATCATGTGGCTGGTATAAAAAATGTATTACGTTTGTTTAAAGTAAATAGTATTGTCTCTGCTACAAACAATAAATCTCACAGTGACTTTTTGCTTTTTCTTTGTTAAGATGTTGTACCTAATCACGGTAAAAGATGTGAAATATTAAGGTAATTTGATCGCTCACTAAATCAATAGACGACATTTAACTGCATCGTAAATATTGGGTAATGCTACCTATATTTGCAATAAATAAAAGAATTTGCATATTAATGTATTGTGTATTGTATTACACATTTAAATGTTGCTCGCTTAAAGTATTCTAAAGCCAAATGTATGAACTTAGTATGTCTTTAGATTATATATCTGAACATATAAAATGTCTAGAACATTATTCTTAACTTTAAATGTAGGTAATGACAAATGCTATATATTGGATCTCTCTTTGCCAATTGATGGCTATAAAATTATCAACCATTCGGGCAACATAAGAAAGTTACTTACAGTGAACCTACCAATTAAATACGTGACAGTCCAACTTCACACAAAACCCGCAAACGGAGCGAACTAGCAAGGAGTATAAATAACAATTGGATCGCGCGGCTCACGACTGGAAACATCGTCGCACCGCATATATTTAGTTGGTTACATATATCAGACATACGTGCCTTGTCAGGCGATGCGATTTACCATCAGAAGTGGTCTCAAACCGGTCGGACCGGCGCGCCGTCTCTTCGTCGAATCGCCGTTGCATCCAACCACTCAAATTGTTTATGCTGTATTAGTTTACTTGCCATATCGAACTGTCTCAAATGGATGTCGCGTTTCAAATTATATCAACGTTTCGGGTAGCTGAATTTCCCGTCCGACGTGTATATACTACAATACAACAATACATAAGTCGCTATTCATTTCCGATAAATTGTTCTTAAGCGAAGCTCAAGGCGAGGTGTTTGTTTTAAAAAATAATTTTCCGTAATTCAAGTGTGACCAATCTTAGGATTTTCGAGGATAAATCGACGCAAGATCAAATCTTAGCGTTGGCACGAAATGATCGCGTCAACAAATAAGGAACACGCAGTTCACACTACACGCAATAAAGTTTTTGAACCTAATTATGCCGTCAATTTAGTTACGAATTAATTAGAATGTTGATAACTGTAAATAAATTATCCCAACATAGTAACACAATTAAGGCATTGACGTAAGGTACGTACGAAATTTTATAGCAAAGGTATAAAGAAATACTTCGTCGGCATTAATTCGAAAATAAAGTTCATAAAATCGTAGGTAAACTGGTCTAGACATGGTCATTGCATGGATAATGTACATGATTTGATAGCACAAGGTCTCCATCCCGTGGTAAACCAGAATCAACGTGGATTTTTTTCTATATAATCATTATTAGCGAATTACTAGACATTAAACCACTTGTATATACTTATTATATCGGACACCGACATTACATCATAGTAACACCTGTTACGATACGACCTTACAATTTTTTGCCTCAAAACATGTCCATATTCAACCAATACCAAGAAATATTTCTAACCGAAATAGCAATGTATGCGGAAACTTCCAAATGTATTCGTAAAGCGACAAGATCCCTTTGACAATTATGTGTAACCAACCGTTAATGCCGAATTAAGTTATACCAACCGACGAAATAGGTACGCAATCTTCGTAATATTATATATTCCGTATTTATTCATAAAACTGATGAGGCATTTCTTGTTTTCATGCTAAAAATAGAGGATCTCAAGCATCGGTCGGTGGTTAATAGGGGGAACGGTACCCCAACCCCCAACCCCCGCTTCCCTCCCTCGACGTTTGATGATAGATTAAGTATTGTACTATTCTGGCAACACGGCTCCATAGGCGTAGAAAAAAAATAAAATCAATATGCTCGCGTATCGAGTATTACTTTGTTGCGTTTCGAACTCCAACCGTGATTAAATCATATTTGCTATCAACCATACAAATTTTTTTATAGTCTACGGGCTTTTTTATTGTTCAACTTGTTTTGTCTACAAGAAAAGATATGCTTTTACGATAAAATGAGTTTGTATGGAAGTACTGTCATTTTAACAGCAAATACCAAACTTTATTCAAAGCTTTTGATTAGTTGTAAGCAATTGTTGGGTAGAATACCCTAGATGAAATGTGAATTAAATTTAGTATAGGAGTTCTGTCTATTAAGCATCAATTTATCAGAATATATAGCACAGGAATTGGCGAGCGGAAGACCCGATACGTCTTCTTCTATATTCAAAATACTTACATTTTGCAATTCTTTTACAAAACAGACGAAAAAGAAACCACAAATATATCGTCGGTAGTTTCATCATTATTCAGGCGCGTGCTATTTTAAAAACTACGGAACTTCGGTGTGAATTTTACAGCACAGAATCAGTTATTTACCCGTCCGACAACAATGGGCAATTTGGACTGTCATGAACAAGATTGCGTCGCCTTTTTAATTCAAAAGTATGTGCACATTCGTTTAAAACTTACGCGTTTAAATGGCATGCTCGATTTTGAAGGCAGGTAAATAACGCTTAATAGAATGTTCAGTTTTACAAAGCGACTGCGAAAATTACTCTGATATTATTGCCAATCCTTTACTTAAATAATTAAATACCATAGACGTAATTTATGGCCATAAATTTTCCAATTAATTAAGAAATGAATAATCTGCAACCATCTGCAAAACATCTCGAGAATACTGAGGATTTGATAGAACATTTTTTACTATACCACACGTTTTGAAACGCCATGCAGCAGCATCGGTACAAACGCTGCTGTACTAAGCAAACCTACAATGTAACTATCACACACAGTTGTGAGTCCTTGTTTTAACAGTTTTAGACATTGATACGACAAAAACGAGCATGTCTTTGAACCTCACGAGTGTTAAAAGCCAACGTCTGGTGGAAAAAAAATAACACACTCGACGAACTCCCACACGTTTGCTGTCAATCTATACGGGTAATGTAGCCGATTACTGTCCATAAGTTGGGTAAATACCTGTTGCCTACAGAATAAGAAAATGATTTAGACAGGAAGCGAGTCAAAAAATATACCTAATATGGAAGACGTGTATTCCTAGTACATTATACAAGTATTATAATCTTCACAAGTATACCTATTAATGTTTTGTACGTAATAATTTCATGTTACCTCCATACGTTGTCATAGTGTTGACAAGGCTATTTAATATTTATTTATAGCATACCTATTTCTGACTTCACTGCTACCTTAAATACTCGTATATTAGTTTACTAACGCAGATTTGCCATTTTTGCTAACACTAAAATATAACCTAAACGTCAAAATTCTCGTTATAAAAAATACTTAATTTGCCGCTTCTAACGTTGTTTACGACGGCCATCTTGTTTTTTCGAACTACAAAATTAAGTGAATAATACCTACAATCAATCAGTATACACATAATACACCAATCATTAATCATCATGTGTAAATGCAGCTAAATTTATCATTGTTTGCAATTTAATAATAGCATAGTTAATATAAGACAACATTAAGAGATCGAATGATAAAACTATTTTTCTACTTAGCCAACTAAAAATCGATGGCAATCTATGCAATAAATTCCCAAGAAACCCTGCCCTGCCCTAGATTAGCGGTGACCCCATTTTCGGCTGAGGATCAACAAGGCTCCCGAACGCCGTGTTTATTGCGCAATTCGAGCAGGTGCACAACTTCACATATTTGGGCGAGTCGTTGTTCAGAACAGGTTGGATTTCCGGAATGGCGTGGAAGTATTAAATTTTCCACATTAACCTTGAACGCGTATGTGATAAGAATTACTCACAGTGCCTCCTACGCGACTAGTTATTTAGCGGTCACTAATCAAACATAGGTAAGACGCATTGTTTACTAAGAATGGTAGGACTTATCTATGGTACGCCACGTGTCCGATCCTTCGAAGATCGAAAATGCATGACACTTAGCACATAACACTTCCTCCTGACTTTGCCTTAATCTTGTTAAAAATATAGAAAAGTGAAACATAGCCTTCTTTTATAATTCGAATGTTTAAATATGTAGCTGATAGTTTAAATGTTATTTTCGGATAGTTGTACAAACATAAGTTATTCTAATAAAGATGTACCTTTAACCTAAACTAGCAAAATCTTACATGTACTCTACTAGTACATACTTGGACAGGTACGGTACGATACTTATTTTTAACGTCGCCCACAGCGATCCGTCATTCCAAGGATTAGTCACAGTCACAGCTTTGTAGTTTAACTTATAATGGTTTACGTGTAACGTAGAGGTAGAATGCATGGTTCTTACAATTTAAAGTGAAACACGTTACCTCAGGAATGTTGCATTTCGTTTTTTAGTAAGTAGCACCAATAATATACCTACTGTGTACATAGTACTCTAATAATAGATTGGACAAGATTGGATGAAAAATTACAGACACCCATTAAAAAAAACAATTCATCAATTTATGTAGGGGAAATTCAAATAATAATATGAACGACGTTGGTACATGTTACTAAAATAAACACTGTTATCAAAAGTGCACGGTAGTAAACAAAAATGTGATCATGAGTATTGTAGAGTACAGAGACATCGGCCGTGCCGCCCGGTCAAGGTATCCGGGCCAAAGGTCGATGACAGCCGGCGGCTCGGCCTCTCGAGAACGCCACGATTGCCGCCAAAAATCATGTAAACATTTGCATGCAATATCCGAACGCAACGTCAACTCGAAATTAGAAGATTCCAGAAAAAAATATTCGCTTACGCCGTTCCAAATCACAGAAGAAATCTCATATTTTTGTAAAACTTTTACAAAAAACGTAAGCCTCAATGACGTAAAATCGTCGTTGTTTTTTCGAAAATAATAATAAAAAAATATATAATATCCATCTTATTTAAATATAGAATCAATCTGAATATTTCAATAATTTGTAACTAATAATAATATTTGTTAAAAACAAATATTTGTTAAAAACATTATTATATAATTTTTAAATTTAAAAAAGCATGTTAATAAAAATGTACCTAAGAAATCCTGACCTGATGATATGGATTCATTTTCTGATTTGGGAGTCGTGGGTGGCATTGGCAACGGCATTGAAGGTAATGCTTGCGTCGGTGCTTGCTGCTGCATCGTGCATGTGCCGGCCAGCAGCGATGGTGCAGCGTTGTATGTGATACCATCGTCGTATCCCCATAGCTCCAGCCCCCCGTATTCCGGCGAGGCGAGCGACTCCGGTGACATAACCATAGCCGCTTGCAAACCCAAGGCCGAGGAAGACGTCACTTCAGACGAACTCTCCTCGAGCATTCGCAGCGTCTGGAAGCCTCCGTTATTTGACCAGCGGCGTCTCATGTCGACGAGCGCGTCACACGCTCCCGTAGCCGTGGTTGCCGACGGACATCCTCCGATTCCGATTTTCCTATCACTTCACTTTTGCTTCACTGAACTATCCAATGCGAAACCGACCGATTAGACACTAGGCTCCTGCCGCGGTCGGACCAAAACGAATCGTTTCCCACAGTATTTCACTCCAATAAGACGGGCAGTCTCGGACGGCAACTTTTTTCCTAGCACAACACAATACGTGCAACAGGTCTCGCCGGGAGACACACGAGTACGTCGAATGATGTAGAGACTAGAGCGCCGAGGTTGCCGCGGACAATCGAGAGAAAAAGAGTACGTTATGCGCGCGCGAC
>DWGW01000543.1:0-14388 GCA_018247775.1 Udranomia orcinus
ATTTTTCGAGCCAAAGAACAAAGAAGTGTACACAATTGGATAGATCCAGAAAATACTTACATAGAACTATTTTTCATACGTCATGTATGTTTGAACAATCTGTCTATAAAAAGTATTGTAGAGTATCTAACATTTATCTGTTGATTGCACCACTTACCACAACCCCAGAGCTTTAAAATTATCATTTTAAGGTTGTAACTACTACTGTAAATTGCATAATAACCACGTAGTTAAAATGGCGTATACATGAACTACCGAGCAGAAATAATGTAGATTAGGGGCGTCTCCCGGTTCAATGCACATTGCGCTAATATCTTCCACCCGACTTCCTTTGTTCTGACAGAGCACATCAAAAGATTCTGTATATCGTATTACGGCAACCGCGCGGAACCTACGAGATTTTGCGACACAACGTTTAAAATTTCAAAAATATATATTTTAGAAATTTTTACTATGATTATATGATAATGATAAGTGATAACAAAAAGTTCTTTATGAATTCGCAATTAATCTTATCAGCGTTTATTCATCAATTAACTACAAAATAAACCGACTTTTGAAAGATATAAATCATTCAAACTTTTATTTTTCACGGCAAAACGGTGGTGATTAAGGCATTTATTCCGATTCGCTTCATACCGATTTCCTGCGAATTCACAAATCACAAGGCTATTTCAGGGATGATTCTAGCGTTCCCTTGAAACTACTGAAAACTGGGTTCTCATTGAAAACTGGAGCGAGAACAGCCGGAAACACGGAGGGAGAGAGAAAAGTTACAAAACAAAAAGAGTACAAAAACCTACATGTCAGTATAAAACGAAAATAAATACAGACAAGGGTACATTTACGCTTACGACGGGATCGCTGTCATATATACATTTTTGTACCGCATATTCACATTCTGCTGACTTCGCCTGTTTAATGTCGCAGAGCTTCACAGGAGGTGATCGTCGAAAAGAACCAATCTGTAAAGAAAACCTAGAATGGTAGACACTGCCGCTCGTTTTAATCTAAGATGTGACAGTCCTTGGGAAGCCGCCATAATATTACCCGCGTGGTATGACTGTCACTATATCGTTTTCTGGTTTAACCTAATGATGTGGTCGTCATACATCCGGAGTAAGAAGGATCTCGTTGCAGAAGATTCCGATTCAGAAAGTTACAAATAACCGGTCCTGTACCAGAATCTCTTCTAAATCTGAATCTTCATACAAAGATTTCATGATAATATGACTTTAACATGTACCTTTTTTTAAGAGTTGTTAACTGTTTTTAACGAGCTCCTTGTAAACGATTAAAAAATAAAAACGGAAAATCTTGAGGTACATGAAATATAAGGTGATTTCTCATCATTAACCGTCATACTTCTGCAGCCTCGGCGTTCCTTGCCTTTTCTTGTTCCTAAAATTTTCCTCCATCTAAAAGTTCGAATTAACTGTAAAGGGAATTTTCTCACGAACGTAAAACGTGAGTTCGTTCGTAGTTAGGTCTCTGAAAGAATTATTGCCGAGGGCAATAAGTAAAAAATGTGGGGAGGGCGAAATTTGTGAGCAAACACGTTTCGTAGTAACCTCCGTGCCCCAACTTCGTCCGTGTCCCATTGACCCACATTTTCGGCCTTGAACCTACTTCTCCCTCCCCTCGCCGTTTCGTTCCCGTGACGTAATCAAGCCCTTTAAATCTATTGTCTTTCAACTGTATATAATCAGCTTCCTGCAACCACTGTACTATTTGTCGAGATTTACCTACATAAGTGCCAAAATTCAGAATTGGAACAGCCTGTTAACATTTTATTAGGATTTACCATGTTAGGTTCTAAGAACGCAGATCTTTAAACAACATAAAGGAGTGAAAGGTGACATAATAACTCAAAGGACATCAACATATAGACTTTGAAATCCAATCTCTAAGGATTAAATTTTCATACTGGTCTTTGATGCCTTGCCAATCCTTGCCTTCATTCCAAATGATTTATATTTTGACAAGTTTTGACAAGATATTGATAATTATAGTACCATGTATGTAGTTGTATAGTTTAGTATCGTAATAGTATGAAATGTGATCGTATTATAAATTATATCCACGTAATCAGTGGCGGATTATCCATAATGCAAACTATGCATGTGCTTAGAGGCGCGACATTACAAAGGGGTGCGCGCGAAATAATAGTGATCTGCAATAATTATCTTACTTTACTCTCAATACATCAGTATTAGTAGTTATAATTTGAAGTACTTCACTATCGTCCCTCTCGTGATTATCAGAAAAGCATGGGGGCTGAGATTCATAGCTAGGACGCCTTAGACATTTAATCGATCACATTCACATTGCACGTAATCGAAATTATTCAACTAAATAATAAATAATTTGAGAGCAATTCCTTATAAATAATAGTATATATAATTATTTCTGTTACCAACATCTTACGATATTTTGACTTATAACAGTATGAATATACAAGTCAAAATATTATTAGTACTAACAACAATCACATAATTTTGAAATAAGCTCCATGACACGCAGCTTTAAACAAAGGCATTCATCAGAGCGCGGCGACACCAACGCATGAGAACGCCCTATGATTTAATATACGACAAACAATGAATTAATTACTTACGGTAGGCCATATAATCTGCAATTTAAGGGTGCTAATAATAGCCTACGTTGCGTGATGATGCGAAATCATGCCACAAGCAAATTGTAAGCGGCAAAAGGCGCACAATAGGTAAACATTATTATAAAACTTCGTTTCTACTCGTATTGTGAATTTGAAGTGACAATCGGCTATATAGCGGCTCTTGGTCCATAGCCCCGTGGATATTTGTGCGTCACTGCTACTGAGGACCAATTGAAAAAAAATCGTTTGTTTGACCTCATTAATCCGAAAACTAATAGAAAGATTAGCCGGCCAATTCTAAAGGATACGAGTACATTAAATACATACGTATATTCCGTCGTCAGTGTAAGCAATTCATGAAACCTTTTAGTGAGATAAAGCGCCTGGGAATAATGTAAAGAATTTCGAATTGAAATGAGTGCAGAGTCTTTGAAGCGGAAATTAAAATTTTAAATAGAATACCATTAATGGTGTGGTTTTACCCTTTAATGGAGACCATTACACTAAAAGCCAGCAAAAACAATGGTTTCACCTGACCGTCTCGATTTCACTATTTGGGAGTTGTTGACAGCAATTTTAGATTTAAATTTATGCAACACACTAATAGTATGTTTATCTAGACATTGTTAGTGTAGTTAGCAGCGGTTTGGTACAAGGAAAATTAACTTATTTACGTGTGGTGCGCCACTACGATCGTTATCCGGATCATTGGCTCGTGCCGTTTCTGTGTACTTGAACTGGCTTGACACTGTACTGGAAGGGGTGGAAAATGCTGTAGGCGGTTGGTAACAGATGCGGACCGACGTTAGATTTAAATTATAATTTTATGAAAATATTTTCTTGGACCGGTCGTGGCCCCTGGCTAAAATCCATTTTATGATCCGCCCTCAGCTATGTCAGTGGAAAAATATCCGGAATATCCGGAATAAGTTGACCAATTAAGGTTATTATTGAATTTTATGTCGACGGAGTAACTTTTAATCGAGTTAGCGCTATATTACCCCGAGCCATATCCGTGCATTTAGTGTCATGTGAATATGTGATTTTTATATTTCTGAATAATTACTCGTACGTGCGAGCCAAATTTCGTTACACTGTCTGCAGCTTTATCACTGTTAAGTAATGTACTACTTTTACTATGATTGTTTCGAAAAAAAGTCTAGTAATAATGTAAGTAAGTAAAGAAAAAAGTATTCAACAAAAATGTACTGATGAGCTAAAAGTTAAACAAAAAATGCTGAGTCGTATGGCGGCGCAATATTTTTTTCAAGCCTGCGGAATAATGTCTCCTCAGCCTGGGTTTCTCTTTAGTGTGGTCGTCATATTGATCATCTTTTTTCACTGCTGCAGGATTTGTGGATATAATTCAATAAAGTATTCAATCATTATTATCTAAATCTAGATAATAAAAAGATAAAGTAATTTAAAACATATATTTTATTATAGGTCTCTCGTATTCTTATAAAGATAAAATATGGGATTTCGTAGTATAATTAGTTGCTCGGCCGATTTGTACCTTCACATGTTTATGTATTCATGTTCTTCGTAATGTGGTGATATAAAGATATGTAAGTAAGCGTAGCCCTCATCCGGACTGGCGGCGCGCCAACAGAAGTCCTACACACGCCCTTTTCTTATCAACCTAAAACATTACTCTAGATAAAGTTATAGATGGTTGAATGTGTATGGAATTATATTTTATTCATTGTTTCAATATAGGGTTGTTCTGTAAATACCGTGATAACACTTAACGACTTTAATATTACTCCAGCGTAGCAGATGAAAATTAAATATTCAGAACAACAACGACACCACAGATAACCGACATTCTGCGTGGAATTTACAAAACTACGGTTCGCTGTAATACTGTAAATATGAAATACCAAGAATACATCATAATACACTCCGAATTATAGAATGTAAATTTGTTTCATTTGAATAAGCATCATTCATCCACACTATTACAGAAATTTCAGAGCTTTGGCTCGATTTATGTAATAAACATACTTTATCTATTGACGGTAAAAGTTCAAACGACCGTAACCAGAACTCTGTTTAAATATTAATCCATTCAAATTAGTTGCCGCTAAATGGCAGTAAAAATATTTGTATAAGGAACCCAACTAGGCGTTGGCTATAGCACTGCATGTGACTGCTTTTGCCTGCATTGAGAAATAGTGCGCGAACTCTATGCTTTTCCTTTAAGAAGAAAAAATGTTGACCTTTTTTTTACTCATGACTTTTTATAATTTACGTCCAACGCTCGAGAGAGCAATAATAAAAGCTTGTAAAATAACCCTTCAACAGTACATTTTACTACAATCGTAATAACACAACGAAAGCTTAAAACCAATTTCACGAGAAAATATGTACAAGAATAACAAAAGGTTCTTTGTTGCTACAATACAATATGGCAACTTTATATGGAGTAAGCGAAGAATGGAATACGTATCATAAATATTCACTAGTGAATCAATTCGTTCGGGTCATTTTGTTTGGATTCCGTGACAATGCTGATTGATTAGCTTACTAGGGTTTCCATAATTATGATTATGAAAAGACAACTCAGTATTATTTACATATCTTTCTATCTGCATATATAAAAGTTGACTGATTGGTATGTTAACGCACAGCCCAAATTTTTGAGGAAGACTTTAATTCAATGACTTAAATTCCATTCTTACCGTAGTATATCAGTTTACCAAACTCCGTCCTTAAGGCGACGGAAAAGGGAATTAAAATTTCTGTAGGGTTCTGTTATTTTTTAAATTCGGGAGTAAAATCGCGGGCAACTTCTACATTAATATATTTTTATGAGTAATAGGCGAAAAATGTAAGCATCGTAGATTACGTAGATCGTGTACAGTACAGAGATTTAAGTAACATTAACTCATCTCTATTACAATCCTTCCTTCATATTCCTAGTCTCTTTGATCAAAATAGATAATATATCAACACAATATCTCAGGTAGTAAAATTGACATATATAGCTGAGGGATGAACAGTACAATACTAAAGTACACGTGTGACATCCCTAACGTTGAGCTACTTATTGACGAATTTCCACAATGTACCTACTATTAAGTCCGCAGTGCGGGCATTGTCAATGGGCAATTACTCAGATCAGTGTTCAATCGAGCCACTTTATGTAAGCAGCGGATAATGCAATAAAGCACGTGTCTTGTCTTTAGGTTATATACGTTCATGTGCGTCTGTAACGCACTGAAGTGTGAGTTGAGTGAGCGTAGGGTGTCTTCAGTGAAACACTCGCGTAGGAGAACTAGAGTAGTCTGTTTTCTTGAATAGTATTAACTGTTTGACATTAAAATAAACAAATATTCTGTAATGCGCGTATATAATTAAAACTACTAACAAGAACGATAAAAAATATTTGTAACTATTACTTTTTCTCAATGACAAATACCTGATCGCACAATAGAAATTCAATATGATCAAACTAAAAATATAAACAAGAATCTACTAATAAACACAAATTATTCCAATCATTTGAGCAAATTCAACGATGTTATGTTAAGTGCTACGGTTGCTACGTCGTAGTTCGTAGATATATTTTTGCCGAGTTAATTTCAGATTCGGAACTGATTGCAACTAATACGTCATAAAATAGGTAATAAATGTTTTAAATTTGGCACATTAAAATATGGCAGATTCTAATGGAAGATTAAACAAAAACATCTGGAACTATTTAAATAGTAGTAATCGACTATAACTTACCCTATAACTATCGCCTATACTATTAGTAATTGCTTAATATTGATAGCAGGATTTTTTGTTCAAGATTTTTTTTAAGTCAGCATATTCAAAGACAACCTTGGATATTACATGTGTTTTCTAGAAAATGTGTTTTTTATTTTGGCAGTCAAACAACTTGAGCTTGGAATTATTCGAATTATAAGTAACTAGTAGGTTACTTATAATTCGAAGGGGCAGTTAAATGTGTACATTTTTGTAATGAATCATCATGATCATGAAATCCTTAGTACTAAGGATACATTCTATAAATATCTGATACTAAAAGCGCAACTCGAAATGCCACGTGGAAATTGTTATGCCGGAAGCTTTAACCTCCGCGACGCAACTTGCTTGTGACGCAATAAGTAAGGTACGGATAAAATATGATCCTACCTAAAATTCCTTTGCCCGTTGCTCCAATTTCAGTTGTTTCGAGGAAGTTATGAATTCTTAATAAATAATTTATTATCATTAAAAACCGTCAGAATTTGCATCATTTCATCTATCCATGTCCGTGATATAATAGATAGAATTTTATACAAGCATTTTAAAATTAATAAGCAAAAAAGCATGATTATATTCTACTGTAAAGTAATAAGGTCTAGTGTTGTAGCTCGTACATATGTATATGGAGCTATTTATTATTATTACACGTTTACGAGTTTTGAAATTTCATCAAAAAGGAATTTCTGGAGCGCTGTGAATGCTAGAAATCGCACACGATTGGTTCCGGGAACTTTGTCCGGAGTCGGGGCGCCGGCTGGCCGATTATGTATATAGAATAGTAAGGTATTAAGTAGTAGTTACGGAAAAATAAAAAGCTTTTATCTTTACTAACTTTAAAAAAAATACTGTCATAGTGAAATTATAAATCGTGTTCTATACATACCATACAGAGGGATTTTCCAGTTTAAAAAAACATCTAACCAAAATTATTGTAATTAGTTTAGTGGCCAATCAGTATATCGGATGTTTTCAAATCCCCAATGGACTCCGACGAGGTTTCATGGTTGTTATCTGTCGATAACTCCTACTACGACACGGAATTACGCATAAAAATACCACTATATGTATACACAGACCCTCGAGATCCTGACCGCGCACGACGTTGGTTGACTTGCGCGATCGTATACGATCTACATTTAAGTAAATAAATTGTCTGTAATATCGAAATATAAAATATTTCGCTGGTTTATAAAAGGTTGCACCCTCACGTGCAACCTTTAGAGGGGTGTGCAATTTTAGATTAGACGAATCCTACGTATATTGCTTGTCATAATTATATTCTTTTTGAATCGAGGGAGACTGATTAATATACATATGTATCTGAACAAACAGAGAACGAACTGGTTCATCAATGCACTGAATCTCCCTCAATACTTTTTGAAAGTTGCATTTTATTTTTATTTTATATTTATGTTGGTTCATATAAGCTTTACACCACATGAGGCAATTTAAAATTGTTTATATTGGCAAACTTTGCTACTGCTATTGACAGCATCTGGAAGTATTATCTGCCAAATAACCGTATGAGTGTTCTTATGTATTTAATACTATCCTAACCAACTAGTTTTATTAATGTTATAATATTTTGTTTATCTGTTATCCTTAAGATGGATATTTATTGCATTATAAAGTTAAAATGTCTGCCCGGATCGTAGACTACACTATTCTACTGTCGTTCACTATTTTCAAGACACATTTAAAAGCTATACGAATATTTTACAATCGCTATAATTGTATTTGAACATTCAATTGCTAAACTTACTGAACCGGAATTTGAGAGGAGGCCGAATTCCCTCTTTGAAGATTGCCAATTTGTTCCGTTATCAAAGCAGGCGAATTGCGCCAGGACCGCTGTTTTTGTTTGTAAGAAAGCGAGCTTTTATTTTGTACGAAAAGATACCGAAGCTAATTTTAAGGGGAAAGACATTGTGGAATTTAATCTATATTTGTATCACCGAAATAAAAGTGAAGTTGTAAATTGGTGTACATATATTTTCCAAAAAACATATAAAATATGCAAATTATTAAAATTCCATAACAGTCACTATATTTTTTATCGAATTAATTAACATGTATTAATTGGTTTATGTATTTCCTACTAATTGTAATCGAGTACTAAACCAATAACACAATGATAGTTGCTTAATTTAATAAAATTTGTTTAATAATCCAAATACAGATTAAGAAATATGCTATGCTGTGTGCTATAAAAACAGACATTACTGTTATTCTTTGGGTTCAAAAGAGTGAAAAGGCCAGTCTTTCCATACGGCTTCGCAGCGTAAGCGCTATTTGTGTCAGAATTCAAGTTTTCTGAGACCGTAGTTAGTGTGAGCTGACCTTAACTCATTAGGAATAAGAGCGGAAGCGGGTCGTGAGTCGGCCGCCAAATGACGCGAATATGCAGACGTAGGCACTAAACTCGCACTAGGCTAGGCTTCGCGACGTGTGGAGTGAAGACGGGCTTAGTTTGAATCAGTGCTAATTCATTGACAAATAGGTCAAACGATTCCACTTCCAGCCAGCCATGCCTTTTCACCAGAGACTACATCGACAGCGGGTTTTATGTTGTATATAAATGAATTGTAGGTACAGGTTTTGTGGGATTTTATGAATGACATTTTGAAGTAGGACGACAATATACCTATCTAGGTATATTGTTATTGTTTCAACTAACAACGGAGCGTTTGATTTTATTTCAAATACTTTTATTCTCGTGTTAATTGTTCTTGTGTCGAATACCATAACGTTTTGAATTATTTCATAAACTCTACATACATTACTCGTTTAAATGAAATCAATTTACGATGAATGCATATCACGTTTTAATGAAATAAGGTACATTTTTATTTAAAAAAATATTTTTATAACAGTGATTTTTTGTAATTCAGTACCTAATCTTATTCAAAAAAAATTGCTGGATACCGTTTTCTTAATTCAAATTAAGAATGGTTCCAACAATCGAGTATCATAGGTAATTAGAATGTGAATTATTTTGTCAAAGCAATCGAAACCACTGTTTAAAGCGAGTTTGTATAAATAATGTTAAGCAAAATTTTTAACTTATTCAATGAATTCTAAAGTAACGTCGACTACCTCTCTTTAGAAGCCTGTCCTCATTTAAAACGGCAAGTGGGTGCGGTTTATCGGTAGGCGTCTGAGCTCACCCCGGCTCGTAAGTCAACGGTCTCGTAACTGGGCCGCGCCCAGGTGCTACCAGCAAATTGCCGCTACAGTAAATTCGCCTCCCGAGCACCTTCTACCTAATCGTTTACACATCTTACATTGCATTGCTATATAAATGTTGGTGCAGCTTTTGTTGGTGAAAAACGTTGTTTGTTAGGTTGATTGGGAATTTATTGTTGACAAGCATTTTATATTTTTTTTATTTCAGCTTTATTGAACCTTACATACATGTAATGGACAAAAGGCGGATCTAATGCTCTAAGCATTCCCTGCCAATCATATGTATGTAATGTAATAATACAAATATATATAAAATAAAGTCCGTTATTGAATATACGCAAACATCCTAGTAATTTTGATTAATTTCTCGATATAGGTTACCTGACAGGGGACGTGTGGTGGCATCTCGTTTATAGGGGCTGATTTAATTAAATATCTTGTTTTACATAATAACGAATTCCGTGAGACCTTCCATACTAACATTGTATTCATAAATCTGATCTCTTATAATATATACATGTGAAATTTGTGTAATAAAAATTATATTATATTCTTTTTTAATGACAGTAGAGTGGACGGTATAAATGAGATAGTATTCTCCTTCTCAGTTCTACTGCCTTCATAGATATAGAATCTCTCACTGCGTTCTTCCATACACTTTGTCTACCAAGCTACGAATCTTCAAGGTTATTTGACATACACTGCCAAAAAATATCTATTACAACCATAAAGATTTTATATGCGTTTATAGGAGTTAATTACCCGATAACTGATGCTTTGACTGCAACAGTTTCATATCCCACTGCTGGGCGAGAACCTCTCTCGACCAGGAAAATCATATTTGCACACACTACTTCATCATGGGTTAAGGGTAAACACAAAATGCATTAAACCGAAATAATTGGAAATTGTTTAGAATGACAGGGTATAGAGCAACACGTATTGTACGGAGGTCAACCGGATTATCCTATTATTGGCTCCAGTTTGCCTCTATTAGACCGAATAGCTCGTGCCGAAATGTATTGTGCTGTGCCAAAAACAACTGTCACTAGCGTTGATCGGCTATCAGGCTAAAATTCGTTGTTCCTCGATATATTGATGTCACTGACAAAATGTTAGAGCAATTTTGTTTGTGACGTAAGGCGTACAACGTGAAAATTACATATTAATGCTGTCAAGTCACATTAACAAGGGTTTATGGGCAACAAGTATTAAAGGTGATTCCGCGGATTACCTTTACATTCGCTGCAAATCCGTAATAGGCTATTATCGGAACCGGAATGTGTTGTTCCGTGGAAAATAACCGTAGCCAGCTCTGATTCTGTTTTAATCAGGCAAAATTGGCATATTGATGGCGCCGTACGGACAGAATATTTGTGTAGGATGCTGATGTAGGCGTGCGCCGTACGAGATTACTTGACACCCAGGAGGGTCGAGTTCACATTTTTCGTGTTATTTATTCCCGGGTCCGGGAATATGTTGCAGAGTTCTCAGAAAAAATACAGTGTAATGTTACATTGTGTGCTTCACTTCGTTCCGTGTTGTGTTAAATGTACCATAGCATACAATTTCATGGTACTACCAAACTACTTTTTATTATACTCTTGCGACCATTTTCATGTCTTTGCTGGGTAAAAGTGTTTTCATTATTAGAAATGACCAACTTTGTAACTTCCAAATATATCTGTCATTGCTTATGTTGGTATTTTGAATAACGTGATAAACTATGAAGTATCTTTTCTGTCTGTGAGGTGATTCGATTGTAGTATGCATAAGATATATGACATGTCAATAATATGCGCGCATCAATTGTATCTCTTTCATTACACGGTTCTAGCGACGTGACAACTCAGAGTAAACCATCAGGTGATAATAATGGCATTGTTTTTGTCAACAGGGGGAGCAGGTACCCCCGGCATGAGGTCGGGGGAGGGCGAGGGCTCGGAGCTGGCGGAGTTCGGCGCGCGATGGCCGCCGCCCTACTCGCAGGGCTACGGCTGGACGCGCTCCGCCACGCCGCAGCACCCGCCCGCCCACCATCTTGCGAGGCACTCGCGCTCGCAACAAGTAAGACTGAGAAATCTATACATGAATAAACGAAGTACGATTGACTCATTGACTGACTAACGAACTCATCACGAAATCTCTCAAACTATGCAGCCAATTCTCTTGCAATTTGGCATAGTCGACAATGCTCACTAAGTAAGGAATTTTGGAAATTCAACCCAAATGGTGAATTCAACGAAGGGAAGTAGTGAAGTAGAATTTCTAATAGTAGAAGAAGACAATCTCCAAGATTTATTTGTATAAAGCCGCGGGTGCAAGTTTTTGAATTGGCAGTTTTTCTACTAATTGGTTATATTTCAATATTTTGAAAAATATCTTACGTGAACATAACACGCGGATGTAGATTTAAATTATTCGATATGTTTTATAATAATTGTCAGCTATATGTTGCCAATTGATTTAATAAATACTCAGAGGAACAACGGTTAACTATTTGCTCTGAAAAATAGTATTAGCCTATTGTGTAAAATTATTGCAATGTTCTGCCAAGACTACGCAGCTTCATAAATTTCTTACAAAATTGTGTTCCAATAAAAACATTGCCAAACGATTATATAAAGAATACAAATAGTGAACGTTATCTAAATAATAATAAATGTCTTAAAATTATTATTTGTTAGAAATTATGAGGCATCTAACTAATTATTTTTAAAGATCGCTGAGAAACGTTTGAAATTTTTAAAGATCGCACGTACCGTATCGTTGGAAGATATTTAAAGTTATCCATAAAAAACTTATTTAGTATTTAAATAAATGGATAAAATAAGAATACTCAATATTGTCAAAAATCAACTTTTAAGCCTACAAGCCCAAGGTTTTATAAAGTCCGCTATTTTCAGAGAATAATTCAGATTAAACAACTTATCATAATTACTTAAATTGACCGACACAGGCTCGTTTGCAAATGGGTCTTTAAATTTGAGTTCATGAATTATTGATGAGCTTCAAGAATCATAAACCATGCATAAACCGAAGGGAACACAGAATTGACATAGTTTTGTTATTTGCCTCCCGGTCAAAACTGCCTTGAACATTGCAGCCATTTTATTTTACGATGTTTATGTTGAAAGTAACTTTTTATAGTTCGTCTTTTTATAGATCGTCTATCTCATTTCAATATTTATTACATATATCCTATTGGTCCTTTCTTACGAATGATTCCTCCAAACAACAGGACAAATTCCACTAAACATTTTTCACACGTCTATAATTCCACGTTCCTATTGAGGAATGGATAAGAATCCTAAGTAGGGAAGAGAGTTTGTTGACTATAGGACTACCATTTGACTCTCTCAGAACTATTAGGTTGAGCATATACGACGGAGCAGGGAAACCGAGAGATATCTGAAAAAATATAGGTAAAAGTAAAGTGAAGCTGAAACTCTTACATTGACCTATACTAAAAACTATACATATTTATTAGAGAAACGATTACAGAGACAGAATTGGCTACTATGCGATTGGCATTCCAAATTACTAGGGTCCCCCCGCATTAAAGGGAATGTCGCAAAACCCAGTGGTTGCAGGACAACCGGCACACGAGCTACGAGGCAGAGGACGCGAGGGGGAGGGCGCGGGGCGGGGTGTACTATTCGCCTCCGGGGACGTCTTACACCATTGTGGAGCGCCCAGCGTCCTCGCACGGCCACCACGCGCCGTACACGCAGCACCACTACCCGGGCAAACTCTCCCGGGCACCTTATCTTGGTTCTACCAACATTACCAACAATGCAGGTAAAAGTCATGATTATCTGTAAACTGAACTGAACGTAACTGAGTTGAAGCAAAATGATAATAAAAATGATTTGAAATATTTGTACTTATTTCTCAGTGTTTGTATTTTTTTATAAAAAAATATAGAATGAATGACTTCAGTCTTTAATAGTTCAAGTCAATGTTCTTTTTAAGTTTTTCCATCTTCTGTTCTACATAAAATTATTGTAAAACTCGCTCTAAAGGTGAATTTTCTCGTGTTTTTTCTCAAAGAGATGGATATGTGTACTCGTAAGTGTAGCGTGACATTTTATTCGTTGAGTTTTATGGCTGTTCCGTGTCGTGTGTATTATGATGTTCTAAACAGTTACGTGATGTCGTAAGAATTCAGTATTTTGAGCAGTAAAATCAGGTCTTTTTATAAGGGTTTTCCTCTAGCATTTTATAAGAAGCACATATTATTTCAATAGGAAAAATACAAAAATATGTGTTACCGGAGAAATGGTGATATACCCCTCGCTCTCCATGTTGCTGGGTTTGGTTCACTTGTTTATTTTTGTTATACTAAAATACTAATACAGGATCTATTAAGGTAAAAAAAAATATTTATAAATAGATCATGATATACAGGTTATTAAAAAATTAAACATCGAGTACAAACAAAATTGTATGCTAAAACGTTGTAAAAAATTAATGGCATTTTTTATATAGCAGCGGGTGCAACGAGCTTAAGAAACAGCACGAACCACTTAAGCGCAAATGGAAAGAAGCGGCCCATCTCGCCGGAGCAGGTGCTGCGGCTGTTCGGGCAGGGCGGCGCGGCGGCGCTGGGCAAGGCGCTGCCGCCCTCGCACCCGCCCGCCCCGCTACCAGCGCCGCTGCCCGCTCCGATGCCAGCCAGACGGCACTCGCCGGCCAGCAGCCCCAGTAGCACTACACACCATGTATGTAATTCTATGTCACATTTGTATGTTTTTTTTTTACTGGGAGGTAGCAAACGAGCATGCACTAACTGCATTTTATATAAACGGTTATAAAAGGAAATA
>DWGW01000544.1:0-14386 GCA_018247775.1 Udranomia orcinus
TGCCTGGAAGAGATCGCTGCTTTAGCGATAAGGCCGCCTTTTGTATACCTTGCTGGAGACGCTAATTTTGTATGTAACTATCAACCTGGTGTACAAATAAAGAGTATTTGTATTGTATTTGTATTGTAAATTTATATTTTGTCTACGAGACGTACCTATACTGACATATATACGGCGTATTGTAATTATAACTTGTAACAGATAATGAGAGAAAGAATATATACTTACAAGATGTATATTTTAAGTAACTAAACTGAAAGAAGATTACTTTTCAATAAATGGATTCACGACACTATTATTGACCTTATACAAATGGAATAAAACAGATATTATAGCAAGATTCTATTGAATTCCTCTGAACCTATATAGATCTATCTATAATGAATTTTTGTTACAAGTGTATTCTAAAGCAAAACTAGAATGGGAGAACACGGCCGACCATTAAAACAATCATGATTGGTGTTAACAACCGGTGTTGAAACCGAACCACAAATAGTTTCATTTGTTTGGCGTAAGAACAAAAATATAATTATTCCAATTGTTGTCGTAATCAATTAGATAGTGAGATAGTGCTAAAGTTAAAAGAGGAAACTATTTAACTTAATGGCTTATTGATATCATATGTTTACAACTAATCTTTTTTAAGTAAGTAATAGGGTACTGTACATACATTAACAACATGTCTATACATACGTTGGCAATGACTTACTAATGAATATCAAGGTGCGAAGTAATACAGTAGAGTTAGTTGTAAATTATAGGCATGTCGATACGATGCCGTTGAATAACTTTCAGCTCCAATAGTTTCGAATAACGTTCAAGTAGGATTATGATTTTTAAGTGGTTGAAACAATATGCTGAAAATTAAATAGATTGTATAAACATAAAAAAGAATTAAGGTTAGGAAACAAGCTTATTTCTATAGCTCTGTATATAATCAATATTAGTTTATATACTTTTTATAAGAAAATCGTTTATTACATCTCATTTGCACATTTCTTCCTGCTTGTATTCATTCCGAGTAATGTCGTCTTCCGAGGTTTCCCCCGATTGATACGATATTAGCAGAAATTTAGATTATATGCAGAAAAGCAACGAAAACTTAACTGGCTTTTTTATAACAAGATATAGAGCACTCCGCTGTATATAAAGAAAGATTGCGTTGACTATTATTGTGAATATACCAAATATATAAAAATATACATAATATGACCTATTTTGTTTTTGTTTGTAAAAAAAGTAAACAATAAGTAATTTTCATTTCATTTCATTTCTTTCATTTTATTTGAAAATGCGCTCACTTTTTTAAAGGTTGCATGTACGTTTTTTTTATTAATTTTCGGCGTTTTTTAAGGTTCTCTACATATTTTTTTCTAGAGTTTCCGCCACATTTTACAGTAGCAAAGGGAGGTTTCTCGTACAGATTACATGATTGTGTTCCTAGACACTCATTCATAAGTATAGTAATGAAACTTTGTTTGTGTAATATAAGTAGCGTAATTAACATGATTCATGATTGTGTGAAGGAAGGACTCTGAGCCGCAACCTTTGTTTTCTGCTTCATTGGTCGCTGTTTACGGTAAGGACTATCTTGTGCACGTGCTTCGAAAATGTATTAAAGGAGTATATAATTCTACACAAATAGCTATTATCATACTAATAACGACCTGACCCAGCACACTTCGTACCATCTCAATCATTTCCCTGACCATGTCCCTTCGTTTAATTTGATACGACTTTTTTTTAATTTATGACCGATTTTTATAAAGTACAGTAGAGACAGCATTCTCTTACAAATTTATTATACGTGTAGATTCACTACTGTTTTTACAACATATTAAGATAATAGACTAAGAATATTAAAATAAATAGAGTAACCATAAATATAGAAAGCCGGTAATATTAGGTATTGTTTGTCTATTAATTTAATCTGCTCATGTATTTATTAACTTTTCCCTCGCATCTTCACACTTGGCTTGTCTCTCTTATCGTGTTTTTCTTCTGTTGTTAATTAAAATATCTTAATAGTTTAAAAATACTTCAATTCATGATTTGGAGTGACAGAGTGTAATCCTCACTTGCACCAGTTAAGAATGATCTTAGGAAGCGAATCAACATAAAGTGTTACAGTCCTGTTGGGTGAAACTATTATTTTATTACAACTTATTAGATATTAGATATTACAACTTATTACTTATAGAATTATTGTGGGAGATTACATATCTCTATAATTCTGATTAATGCTAGTTATTGTATACCGTAAAAGGATTTCATAAAACATAGAACGTCTAGATATCTGAATAATATTATTATTTATTTTATGGCGATTATTTTATGGCATTCACGCTAAGCCAACGACAAGCAAAGCGGAGAAACGAAATTATTTAAGAAAACACGGATTTAATACGGAATAGGAAAGCCTCATTTTCCTTGGGAGGTGTTGAATAGTATTAATTATTACGGTAATTGTATTTGTGGTCCGGTTCGGTGGCAACACCGCAAATCTATGATTGTTTCAAAGGCCGGTTAAGCTAATCCCTAGTATCCATAGCAACAGTACCTACGTATTTGTGGTACCTACTTTATACGACACTTGTTCTAACAAAAGTTTATTATAGATCCAGATGGACGAATTATATTATCACAGTTTTACGGTAGTTTTTAAAAAGAATTGAAAGACGAAATGAGATTAATATGTTTACTTTTTTTATAATAGATGTGTGAAACAATATATATGATGAATTGAGAAGATTAAATGCAACTGAAACTATATTTTAATAAATCTATTAACAAAAATGTTAAGACTTTATTTGAAAAAAATAAACGGTTTACCAATATTTGTAGATCTAAGTCTATTATCATCAAATTATTTAAGTTGGTATGTATTAGATGAAATATTAAAATTAATTATTTTAATTTTTAATTAATTACAGTCTGTAAACGAGTGCTACATAGAAGCTATTTATTCAGTCTATAGATAGTATAGTACCAATCAATATTTTATTTCAGTTAAACAGTACATCTTGTATTTCTGCGTACTGTACTGGTGTGCATAAACAGTTGCCCTTGACGGCGACTCCAGAACCACAAAAACATGAACCAGAACCGATGCCCCCTGAAGATGTTGGCAAAACCATAAGACCTGTAAGTAGGTATATTTATAACGACTCGATTTAAAGTAATATAACTCCAGGATTGAAAGTTTGCTTGAGGTCTACCACTTTTCAAATCTGACCACAATACAGCACACAGATATTAAAGCGGGAATATGTGTGGTGGAATTAAATCACGAATGGACCTTAAATTTCATAATTCTACAAAATCTGCTATTCTTCATATATTCATAATTCCACTGGGATAATCCTATTGCTTGCTGACTAAAAAGCTATCGATCAGACATGAAATTCCATCGTAATCCTTCAGCACGACTTTTGCTTAACCCCACATTATAAAAAAAACCAGCAATGTGACCATGAACTGTGAACATGACATTGGTATGTAATGCTATGAAAAAGTTGTATCAACAAAGAGGCCGATTTGTCTCGGATCTTGTGGAGTCGCGGAGACTAATGGTCGCTCGTGAAGTCCGATAGAATCTGGTGCCGTGACGTGTCACGCCCGCAACCGCGTGATCCCAGAGGACGTGAACTCGTATCACACATGATTGTTGTAAAGTTCGGTAGAACTCGCGTGGACAACTCGTAAAGTTTGAGATAATTATTATATGGACCTATAACGATGTATTTAGGCAACGGTTTAAATTTTCACAGTTGATGGTTATCAATATAAAAAAGTAGTTGCAAAATTTTGCATTCTGAGTATGTAGGTATCGTAGCAGAGGCATCTATCATAAGAAATTTCGGTACTACCGGTTTCGGTTTCTACCCTAGTAAATGTTGGTGCCGAAATTTCAGAAATTCGGATTTCCGTTATATTAGAATCAGTGGGAATTTTAAATTGAAATGTACGAGATGTTTAAATAAAAAATAATATTTTGCAGATGACCTCCAAACATGACTGAAATTATGATGAAAACATGACGTATGACGTACATATACCATATATACTTAGTCTTCAGTTCTAAGAAAGGACCGTGGGTTGTGTACTAAAGTACCAAAATATTCTATAAACAAATGTGTTGTTGTTAATTTTTATTTCTTTTTAAGGCGAGCTTTTCTTCTAAATGACTATTATCTTCTTTAAATGAGTCAATACTTCGTTTGTTCTTTGCTATGGATGAGTGTCAATTATTTCGTGCGGTCCTTATTACAGCGGCAATAATTGGTCTTAATTCTATTTGTTCCGTAATCTGTTGACGCAATAATATACAGTAAATTGTTTTAGATGTTCCTTGTCGAATTTGGACCTGTTCAAACTCAGAGTATCTCTGCCGTCATTGGAGAAGTCCGGCTTAATGCAATGTTTGATAGTTACGACTACACCACTCTGTAGGCTGAAATAACGTCATACCTTTGGCCTTACAACTTTTCCATGCCTTGTATTTCAGCATGATTATAAGTTACAGTGTTTCGACGATTCATATATATTGATGATTTTGGATTATTGTTAAGATTCGTATAATTACACACCAAACTTCTGATATTTTAATTCGTGTGCATGTTTCATATTGCTTAGCATTTGCTGTGAAGATCAAAGATGGATCTGAACAAATTAATGTACGCGCATCTACGAAACGAAACGCTACGAAAGATGTAAACGCATGTTGTGTTTTACAAGTGCATTGCCAAAAATGTTGAATTTGCCAAAAATGTTGAATTGCCTTATACGATATTTGATCGTAAAATAGATTTCCTTTTTGTGGACATCTTTGTTTCAAAATAATTTAGTATAATTATATTAATCTGCTAATGAAACCTTGACGAATTTGGCCGAACACCAACGCATAGCGTCTGTTTGTTAATCTTTAATTAACACATTAGATACCAATCTCTCTAGGTTACGACCAAGCGAATTTTGTGTGTATGTTCCGTACTGAGTTAGAAACAATTAATGATAATATATGCTCTTATCATAATTGTAATCTAATTCAGGGTTTTAACAAGAATCTTAAGACTCTAAGAATTTGTTAATAATGCGTACACATACGATGTTTTAGCGTTTTTGTATAATAAAAAGTAGATTTAGATGATGCTAGCGATCGTCGCATTCTATGTATGTAGCCCCTGGTTACTGCCCAAATTGTTGATTAATGTTGTTGTTTAACTGCAGTTGAAAACAATTTCTTCCTCATTCATAAGAATTTGGTTACAACCTTACCAAGGTTATTTTCGTAAATATAAAAATATAAAAAATAAGATTAAAATGGTGGTCTTTTAAAAGGCAGACATTATATTATCAAAGTCTAGGGAGGTCGTTAGAATTTATTAAACATACAAATAGCTAATACAAAACAAATTAAAAACCTTGTTATAGGTCATTCAAGACCTATATCAATTTTGGTGTAATTTTTATGATCAGCTTACCCACAAGATGAGCTTATTTCTCCACTTATGTTGTACAGGATAATAATAAATCCTGGCGAGTGGTGAGCGAACTGGTCCAGCTGTTGCAGCTCTCCGTGACCGCGACGGCGCTCGCCCTGTACTATCTCATCTATTGCTACATGCAGTTGGTGTATTATACGCTCAGAAGCGCTCTATACTTTCATAACGCCGATGGGTGAGTATATACCATCACTCTCCTGTTTTCTCGAGTCAACCCACAATAGATTAAATTCAGGAATGGTAGAAGCGGCAAAAGCCCTATGGGTTCGATGTTGGACTTGGACGAGATCGTAGGTTCGATCTTCACTCCCCCAATGCATTATTGACGTAAATCCTAAACTCTGAACCCCCCTTGGAATTAGCTGGATGGATTATAAAAATTACTAGTATTGATATGCTCCGATTGGGATTACACTTCCATCAATATTAGTAGCTATAATTATTAGGACTTTGCTTTCAAAAGATAATTAAAACAAAGTATTAAAATTACATGTGAATAGTTATGTATTTACGTTGAAGTTGTTCCTTTAGTGACTACGACGAAAGTCGGAAAAAAGTACTTATTATGTATCTGGACAAAGCGCTTTGTGTTACACTAACAAACATCATCATTTAGTAAGTCTGTAATTTAGAGCTGTGGCATAGGAATTCAGAGAATAAATGAGTACTACAAATTTTCCAGTCTGAAAAGTCGTTGATACAGATTATTGAATTACACTGTGAATTGTTTCTGGCGTGGGAAGCTTGGATGCCGTTGCTTACTATTACGATATAGTCTCGAAATAAATTCGTACAAAACTCATCTTTAAGATATTCTAATAGTAATGCCAGCAGTGTTCGGGTGGTAAGGAAGACACTCAACGAGAACTGAGAAGAATACTTGGTTCTCAGGAGTAAGGTATCTTATATCGATATTAGATAAATCGTTAATACTGCAGTTAACACGTTCCATCATGTCACGTCTGAATGCTCGTATTTAAAATTAGAATAGGAGAAAAAGGTCATCCATAAGCACAGTAAGGTCCTTAGTTTAATTGGTCTGGAGTTTTCAACAGATTACTTGCGTAGTAAGACTCTTAGAATTCCGTCATACACCAGAAGACAGCAGCCTCTCAAAGTTGTAAAACAAATGATTACGATGGCGATTTTGAAGCCAGTAATCTGCAGTTACATGGTTTAATCTTGGTTTTCTCGTTTCAGGCCCATGAAGATTACGATAGGTGTCATGACTGTGACCTCTCTCGTAGTAGGATTCAACCTAATTCTACGACTGGAACGGCTTATTGGAATTTTTCACTAATCAAACGCACATCGTAATATTTGTTTTTAGATCCATTGATTTTGTTACTACGTAATTTTTTACAACTATCATTGAAATTTACTTTTATAAAACATTTTTATTATTAAAATAACCGAATACTGAAGTCTATTTTATTTGTACATTTTCAATATCTGATCCAGAACTGGTGTTTTAATTTATTAAGTTTTAATTGATTATTGAGTTTGTCATTTGTCCGGGCGTGACTATGCGGATTGACCGTAACGGCGGCGTTTGCACCTGGACATTGTTTCTTCGAAAGGTTTAGGAAGCGATTAAGGCCCGTGCAAGCTACTGAGCCGAGAACTACGTGCGGGAAACATTGGATCGGAGCATTTCATAGCCGAGGAGGCATAGTGGAGGCTGCACTCCCGCCACTTTAATCTCGGACGCCGAGCCAGACGCGTGCAGTACGCGAATAGATGCCAGCGAATTTACGTACGCGAACAATCCGAACTTTGTGCTTTGTCCGAAATAAACGAAACAGATGTCGCCATAGTGTAGTGCATACATAAATGACAGTAGAACATAAAAGTGCGTAAAAGGACTTCGAGTGTTGCGTTATGTGCAAAATGTTTAATTTCAGGTAAGCTACAAATTTGGAAAAATGCATATGTTTTAACTTATTATATTTTGATTTTAGGTTGAAAGTTGAAGTTGTTAAATTTTTTTTAATTGTCACCGTTGACCTTATTCTTCACTGTTTATTTTCACTAACGGTTTGGTTTAATTATAGTTTAGCGTGTAATAACAGCACGCTACGCTTTTCAGATTACGTTTGAGTTACAGTTTCAGATTATGGTTTTGTAATATCCACTTAAATAATGATTACAAGATATCAATGACATTTTTGTAGTGCGTGAATTATTTAACCGTTCTTCCTACAATAGTAATTGCAATATCTATCTAATTGATCTTAATAAAAACTATCGCTTCATTCACGTTTAAGATGTGTTTGTGGATAAATATCTAATTGGTTTATTTTTTAGCAGTTGTCACTTAAGCGATTTCCTTTTGATAACTTACTCATGCCACTATTTTTTTTAAACTACGTAACTAAAACTGTGAATATTATTAAGAAGATCGTGGGGCGTGAATATGTTTAAGGAACACTTAAAATTTGGCACTTCGACATTGCTTCGAGCTTGCTTGCTCCACTTGGCTTTTAGATCGCATAATTCCATAGTTCATAATAAAGAAAAGTGCAAAACGTCAGAATCTGTTACCTAGGCTTATCTCAGCCGTATTGTGTTCTAGTTTGAAGCTTATGGATAGGTAGTTAATGAAGTATTATATTTAGCTTTCGTTATCTGCTGCCTTGTAATAATACTTACTAGAAGTCTATAAATTGTGCAATTTTCTGCATCGCAGCGGAAAATTCAAGATTTATTTTTCATTTCTTGTCATTGTTGTTACATTGTAGCCGTGCAATAGAAATGAATTCTTTATATGAAGCGAAACTGATGTCAATTTTTGTCAGTAATGCTGAAGCCATTTGATTCAAAAAAGTTCGGTTAAGTCTCCAAAATCTTTTAAGCTTTTCTCAAGATATAAGGTAACATACATACTTTTATTTAAGTTTATTAATCCAAATCAAGAAATTACATGAAAAGAAATTAATGGGACATAAGTTACACCTAAAGAACTACATGGCTTAAATACAAAAGAAAATTAAGAACTTACTTAAGGAAACTAACTATATTTTTGGTGACGCGTGTGGTGATCTAAGTCAGGTCAGCTTCAGAGCGTACTGCATTACTGTAGGCAAATTATGGGTCATCTTACTCTTAAATTCCTTTTTGAATAATAAATTTCGAATTAATGATTATGGCACATTTGTCAAAATGAGCGTCGCGAATCAAAATTAGTAGGTTCATAAACTATGGTTCTCGGAATAAAATTTAGGTATCCATTTGGAGCTAAAAATACAAAACCATGCAAATTATGCTTGTACTAGTTCTGTGACCCCGCTATGCTTGATTTCCGACAGTCTGTTACTCACCTCAACTAATAAATATAAAGAATTTGAGTACCACATAAAAACTGCGTTGAGCTTCAACGCATAATGGACGATACGGCTAGTTAGATTTGAAACTTTAATTGTGTACGGACCATCGATACACGATGGTACGAATAGAGATCTCTACGGGTACGCTACTAAAGGTTATACATTTATTTAACTAAAACAACGGCTTACTTTCATATTAATACACTAATAAAATATATGGAATATTAACCAAAATATAGAGGCTATATAGAGAGACTGGCCATTTTTTTTATTAAACCGTTAGCAAGAACTTTTCATTTGGATATGAATAGATAGAAAAGATAAAGAAAAGAATTTATATAATTCCTGAAAAACTATGTGTGTAACTCGATTTGACATAATATGTTGATCGGATCTTTTCTGCTTAACAGGGTCCAAATGTGAGTATGAAATACATTATGTGTTTTGTTTATGACGTGACGTTGTATTTGAGAGCAGGCATGACTTATGACCGACTGTGTAATCGCTTTTCACGACCGTACGTATGCGGCGTATCATGAGTAAGTACTCATTGAAAATTAAGGCTGCGGTTAAAACTCAGATGCGATTGTTATACAGCGTTTTAAGATATTTGCGATAGCTATATAAATATGTAAATGTAAATGGAATGTTAAAGTTTTGCTCCGTATTCTGTTAACATATATTCTTGTTAATGCTTAATGGTTAATACTAATCAAAACAATACATACTTCGATTTATTCAATACTCTTGGATATGCCTATCAGTCTACATTCTTCTGTGGCCTTCTAATTCTGAGAACAGCAACAGAATAATAACAATTTGATAATGGTATCGAATATGGTAAAGGTGATGATGATTATGATTATGATTATGGTTTAGCCCCCCCCCCCCACTCCCACCACTCCCACCCACTCCCACCACTTATCGCACAATGTCACATTTTGTCGACTCCCTGCCTGCTCTAACGTGTAACGTAATTTATTGATTACATGAAATTAAGGCTGCATCTCTATTTGCACTTTGGGCTTTTAAACGCTGGACCTTATTTTAGCTTTAAAAGTAGTGGTTTTTAATTGGTAAAAAATATGGTGCGTTAAATATAAATTACTCGTTTAAGGGTAAGGAACCAAACCGCGCTCGCTCGGACGGAGCTTTAATTTCCTAGAGCGAAGTGCAAAGCGGCGCATTGTCACACGACGCGTGGCGGTAACGGTGCGTTCCGCGCCGCCCACCACTCGCTCGAATCCCACCGATTTCACCCTTAAGGTGATCGAGTGGAAACAATTGACGTGCCTTTGGAACTATGCTCTGGAATTCCACGCTTTACTAACTTAACTAACTTACTAAAACATCCCACCGTTTTAGTTAGTTTATTGTTTTTTTTAAAGTTCGTATTGTTTGTAAGATTAGTTGTATGCATCATCAGTTGCCTAATTCAGCTATTATTATGCAAATGTCTGTATGGGTTGTGGGTTTTTGTTATAATAGCATTTTATACATGAAAATACACCTTTAAAACTTCACATACAACAATATTATATATATTGTTTGGAAACGCAACCTACTGTTTGATACATGCCTTATATTAAATATTATATTTGATACCTATATTCTATCAGATTCTTTGCAACGACGCTTTAGAAATGTCATGTTCCATTTTTAATAATACAAATAAAACGTTATTTATAGACACAGACTAAAATTACTCAATGCTTAGCTCAATGCAAATGTATGGTAGTTTGCTTCTAATATTAAAAATACGGAGTGGTAACGTAAGACTGTTGTAATATAAACAGATGAGCGATAACTGCAAACGGAAGCCGTAATATGAAAATTTTATTTCACAAGCAACAAGAGGTTATCAAGCAATTTCCGCGTGTCATATATCCATAAAATATTGTGTGTGTGCTATATAATTATAACAATTAATGCTCCGTTGGCCTAGTGGCGATGTACGGGGAGGAAGCGGTAATGAGGTCACCAGCGGAGATGTAGGAAACGGCGCGAGGCCATACTCCGGTTCCGAACTACGGCTGCGTTTATTTTTTAACCATTTTTAGTACTTTAAACACTGTCTACGATTTTGTGTAATGACGAACTTGTTCTTTGTAGGATGAGCTTATCAAATGAGTACTTTTTTCAATACATTTTCTTCAATATAAAACAATTTTATTCTGTATTGTTTACTAATCTACTATAAATAATATAAATTAATCATAATATCGACAAACTGTAGACCTGTATTCTTGTAAATTTTAGGTACTAGTAGGTTTTGGGATCCTATATTTAATTGACTTCTTTTATTTCAAAGCTAAGCAACTGCTGGTACCACGATGCTTTACATTCCGTTTCCAGGCTTTGAAGGATATGTAAACAAGATGATTTAACGTTACCGTTAAATCATTACCGGCATTTACCAACCTTAAAGGGATTAGGAAATAGCCAAAAGATTGAAATTACATCGCTAAACCTGAACATTTAGCGAATAAATAAGGCATTAAGCAAACATTCCGGCCGTCATTATCTTGACGAAAACTAGTTGATTTGCAAAAAGAGTGTACCGTTTAGGTTTATTGTCTACGTAGCACTCCGCTCTTTTTACAGCGCAAGCGGTAAAGTCATTTATTCGGTATTTTTGTTACTGCTAATGGACTTAATATATGTCCGAATTTTCGTGCATTCTAAAAAAAATATTTTAAATTCTAAATTTGAGCTTTCACTTTGCCATAATTTGAAAAAGCATAGATAAAGTGGCGCGGAACGTTAGCTTTTGTGATCATGTAATCGTAGAGAACAAAAGAGTTAAACGCGCGCTGCACCGGTCGCCACTAAACGTTGACGATGTCCCCGTTACGAAGTTAATATTGTTTTGCAGCCAGTCTCATACTTTTATTGTGACTATAACTAAAGGAAATTATTAATATGACTCTAAGTCTCATTCCTGGTCGCGGCAATGTGACAATGAAATAGCACAAGTTTTTCTTACACTAGGTAGGTAACAGAAACATACGAATAAAAAGTGTACTAACTGAAAAGACCATTATCGGATAAACCATTATCTCTGAAAAAAAAACATTGTGAATACAGAAATTCGTTACGGGGCTGGTTAACTTCAGAGCGCACTATTACCAAAAATGGTGTACGTATGCAATTCAGACAACGTGAAATTTTAGTAGAGTAATTTTAATTATTATTGTTATTTATTTATATTTTCTTTGGACGATATTCACGATTCCTTTTGGCATACATATAAAGAGATTTATAAGAATGTATTCTAACACATTCTCTTTCTAACTTAACCCTTCATACTAAACTACATATTTTGTATTTGACTCTTTGTCGTGACGCATTCTCGTTTCATCAAGTTTCAAATCACGACGATTCTAAAGAAGTTTTACTTCAAAATTATAGCCGAATCTCATACATTATACCTAGAAGCTAATGTCATTAGCATCACGCAAGAATCAAACGGTTGTTAGCGCTGAAGCCGTAAACAAATGACCGATGGGCCACAAATCGAAAATTACGCCATGTCCTCAGTTGCTCGAGTAACGGATTGATTCCATCGGATCTCGATCACGAAGCCCAATATCGATTATAACTGACAACTGCGGAGTTAGAGCGTTTGGATCCGATTAATTGCGCTCCCAATCACGAATTCGTTGGTCAAAGTTCACTAAATTAGGGTGGCAGAAGTCTTTGTGCACAGTTTCGTACCTTAAATGTAGGTTAAATGCATCGCGTTGCAAATTCAGTATCGTGCTTACATAAAATAAATCAATTTAAATGTAATCTTGACTTTTGACAATGCGCATCGTAAAACTTGCACTTGCGTACACATCTACGAACATGCGCACACGAATATGCATGAATGCATATGCAATCTGTCTCAGACCTAAATCAACTACTACATATTAACTTAACTAACTTATCTATGCGTCTTGTACGCGTTCAAAGTTACGTAAATTAAAAAGAATAATATCAAAAATCATAACGCAAAAAACCAGTTGTGTTATAAAAATAACTTCAAAATTAACTGTGTAATTGTTGTCAGTTGTCGAGAAGTAGTCATTCGTCGGTTTTTACATTTCAATTGTGCAATACTTCGGATGAAGGACGAAGGTTACGCTTGGACAGCGATGACTGAGTTCAGTGACTTGGGCCTGGGAAATCATGATAAATCGATGTAATTGCTTTTTGAATCTTATGTTGATTAAATATAAATTAAGACCTAACTGTTCATTGTATCTGTTAAAATATAATTATAAGGAAATATATACATACTCGTATAAATTGCGTTATAATTTTTCTTTATAAACCTTATAATGCCTCGGCGTTTTGAATATATTTTTGGTGATTTTTGTCTGTACTAAGGATCGACTGGGAGATTCCCATCCAGCTAAATTATTAGTATATAGGTATAATAAAGATTAAAAAATTAAATAAATAGTGATTATTGTATACAATGCAATACAATATTGTGTACACAAAATCAGCATTAACATGGTATACCTTTGTATATAAGTAAGAGAAATTCTTATACCTATTAGCATTTTTATATTATATTTTTTTTATAAAAATTAAATAGGCATTCATTTAATGTATAAGTATTTGTAGTTTTTATTTGAGTATACAATAAATTAAAAAAAAAAGTATGATGATAATGAAATCTATAATATTTAATATTTAAAATCTTACGCTGATAAAATTCTCAGTTCTACTCTCTATCTCTATCGTAAAATAAAACCGTATTAATCAACGTACTATGGCGTACGACAAAATAAATTCAGCATCAATGTACCGTTTATCGTCTTATTAAGATAAACAAAAATAAAACGGTACGTATATATTCAGGTACACCTATCAATTGTTTACTTGCAAATAAGCCACAAGATTAACCTCGTAATAAAAATACTATTATCTACCAATGGGTACGTAATTTTTAAATTGATATTCTCATTACGAACAGCAAGAGAACAAAAAATAGCAGAATTATTGACTCCGCAATCATGTCCACTAAAGGTCCTTGCCTCCGAGACAAATAACTGGAGTAGGGTCTTCTCCTAGTTTTTATTGGCTCCATTATGGTATAACAATGTATTCAAAATTGAATTACAATGTTTACAACGCTACCGACATGATTTAACAATTCCAAAGATCTCATCCATGTTATTTAGTAATTGGTACAGATATTGATTCTCGAAGTAATTCTACGCCCTGTCATTACCCCGCCGTGTCTTTTGACCCGTGATTACCCACAGAAGCTTCGGTGTAATCGCGAAACAATAAGTCACAATGATGCGATAAGATTATCCATCCTATTGTATCACGATCTAGCCAAGAGTCCAGTTTCGTTTAGTTACATTATTTTTTTCTAGTGTTATTTATAGTTATTGTGTAGGTATACAGTTATCATTAGATATCGGTAGATTCAATTTGTTTATTCATCCATTTTTTTTCAAACATATTTTTTTAAGTAATTTGTTATCTACACTCGAGAGCAAAAAAATCGCACACTACCTCAATTTTCGTTTCAGAGTCCTTCTTTTTTTAAAT
>DWGW01000545.1:0-14381 GCA_018247775.1 Udranomia orcinus
TAGCAAGCGAGCCGATACATATTTCTACTACACATTACACCTAGTTTCACTCCTAAGTTCTCTAGGATATTCATGTAAACACTACACCGGGAATAAACTAAAAGCTTAAGATACATAGTGTTTAAATATCAAGAAGAATCAATAATGCAATGTTTTTATTCATTATAAGGTACACATACATTTGATAAACGTCATATACATTTTCTTCAATCAGTGATTATCAGCTTTAAACAACTTTTGATTCTCAGGCTATGGTAGACCGCGAAGTAGCACTCTTTTAAAACTCTTATACAACATTCCTAGTTCAGAAGCTAACATATTTTATACATTAGTGGTATTACACGTAATTATTCGTCACGTATTCGACAGTAACTTTAGTGATCTCGTTGATAGTGTAACGGGTGATTTGTAGGCTCTACATTAATTGCCAAGTGCTAACCGAGCGCGCAGTTTATTTGGCCTGTGACGTATGACGGCCGTAAACTAGAAGTTTAATCTCATTTAACGAGAGTTAGGCTCTTCGAACACGTAGCGATTAATGTCGTCGGTGAATTGGTTACTTTATGGCGAATACAATCTGACTACTATCGGCGGTTCTACGTAAACTAATTTATGTACAACTGGTTAAGGTATAAATACACTAATTAATAATAGGTTTAAGAAATACATTATAATTTTTTTTCGATCCGTTGTAGGTTGTAAAAGAATTTAAGATATTCATAAGTGGTCTTATACAAAATAAATAAATTATATACACACATTACAAATTACAAATTACAAATATTAATATTACCGCGTCTTACCCTAATGTGTGCGCATCTAAACAGATTTTTTTGGAAAGGAAATTGTAAAGCGAAAGATCTTCATGTTTTGTAATAGTAGCACCGTGCGTCGGATGCCTTAGCTCTGCAACGCAGTATAAACGGCGTTTTCATTCAACTCATTGCGGCCTTTATTTAATAAAACAATACAAGGCGTAAAAACTTCTGCCATAAATCTTTTGCTTAGAAATTGTTCGCTTATGTTTTTTTCTTTTATGATAAAAAGTTGGGTGATTGAGATGTAAGAAGAAAACTATTTCTAAAATATGAAACATTTTTAAAGTGTTATATTTGTTAAGACTTGACTTTCGGTAACGCAACGTGGAACGCAGTGATTTCAGCTTCTACGTTCAGGTATAAGGATATTGTGGAAAAATGGAAGGGTATATGAAACCTATAGAAATAAAGTATCAGAGTTACACTAGAATGTACATGAAGCAAAAATTATACAGTTTTAAATACTTATTTACTTACGTTTCGTAAATATAATATTTAATACTTTTATTAATTGGACCAGTGCAACTCATTTTATTTTTCTAGAATGTTTTACTGTACATGGTGCTACTCCTGCGTGTCAAAACTATTCACATACCACGAAATGGCGGGAAACAGAAACTGCTGTGATAAAAATAGAAGATAGAAATAGAAGATTAAGTCGCGCCATAGGAATTGGGATATAAATAGCACGGAAGGATCTTTATTCCTTTCGTGCTATTTATATCCTATATCCGTGCTATATATTTATCGAGATCGATGTAATCGGGTGTCCTCCCACTCTATTTTATTATATAATTATTATCTGTCATGTGTAAATAATTTTAATACTCAATATTTACGCAGATTTTTGATGATAATTTAAAATGTTAATTGGTAGATGAGTTTACTGGTATATTAGTCATCATCATCAGTCGGAGGCTAACTCATATGAGCAGTTGTACATGCTACGGATCTCAAGTATATAGCTCGCATGTCCGCCATTACCATTATATTTAGATATATCCTTTATTTATAATACAAGTTGAAAGTAACAAAAAGGTTACCAAAAATTTTGTATTAATATCAAGATTTACATAAATATTGAGCACGTAAATCAAACAACGGCCTTTCAGATCACTCAAAGGTTAGCTTATTAGGAAAGTTCCTCCGCATCCTCCCGCCCTACTTAATCTATCATTCTTTGTACGACATTTATTGGTTTCTGTCTCTACATAGAGCTCCGAGGGCTAAAACAAAATGTTTTAGGGCGGTGGCGTGACTCGAGTACGTAATACCTCGCGTTGTCATCAGTTTTAGCTTTCATGTACAAGTTTCGGTGGATTTGCGTAAGTGCCTGGTCTTTGTGACTTACATAGTATATGTCGCACTTAGGGTTCGGTTCGACGTTAACATGAGCGGATCTGGAGCTCACTCACACTCACTCAGTTTCAAACTGTTCACTGAACTTTGATACGTTCCTTTGAACTCAATCCTAATACAACCTGGTGGTTCTACTGCTGCAGAACGTGACCATAAAACTTTTTATTCATGACATATGTAATCCTTAATAAATAAATGAAAGGATGATTGCACGCTTTAAATAGTGTTAGTGAGCCCAAAATGTCCACCATTTTGGGCTCACTAACACTACTATACTAGATGGACTAATTTCGAAAAATCGCTTATCTTATTATCCTCAAACATATACAACCTGCATGTAACAAATACTATTTACCGATTAAGTTTAACAATTATTCAGATCCGACACTAAAATACAAAGTCTCGAAAAGACTGAAATCGCTTAAACCTTGAAAAAACTTTTTCCTCTTAACTAAACCAATATAAAACTTCAAAATTATTTCTAGAAGATTTTTACAAGATATAATAAATGCTTAAATCTCGTAAAATAATTCTTTCCTGTAATTTAAAATTAATTAAACTTTCCAGCAAAATCTTCCAACAATTGTTTGATTTCAATAAAGTAAATCAATTTGCTGAGTTATATTGAATCGGCCCATTGTATCAGCTTGAGCCTCCAATTATAATTTAAATTGGGAATTTGATTTTCCATTTAATACAAGATTGAACAATGCGTATTCTGTGTGGTGGAATAAAAGGCATTCGGCGTCTCTCACTCAAAAGGTATTAGGCCTTTTGTGTATGTCACTACTGCGAAAACACTAGTCGCTGGAGTAGCATCATGGATCTAGAGCCTTATATCTTGAATCAAGTTATATATGAATACGCATGCAAACATGAAGTTTCAAAGCATGTTGCGGTTTTAAAAAATTAGACTAGGATTTTTCTGTTAAAGTTAAGCTAAAAGCTAGCCTAAAATATTGAGATTGCCTTTCGAAAAATTCGAATTTGAAAAATGTATGTCTTTCTATCCACAATTTCCAGTCCAGTGAGGAATATACTTCGAATCTATTACTTTGATCTCTTCGAAAGCTCAGCAATTGACACTATTACACTTGGATTCATACTCAAAGGGTTCGAATTGGAAATATGTGTGATATCTACAACCTATAAGTAGCAACTATTCATTGTTACTCTTGTTGTCTATCGCTAGGAGTTTTTTACCGCCTGCTTCTTCTCGTTCATCATAGCCTGATCCTCGAAAACTTAAAGCCGATGACGAATGACTAACGGAAAAGTTTATGACCTTCGTAATGTATTTGTACACCTTATATAAATCAAAACACAGCATTGATTCTTGTTGACATTTGCCGTCTTTGTATAGACTGCCTTACTTACCGTACACTTATACAAATTACAATAGTCGACTCGTAAAGCAGTGGCTCCCAACCGATGGCTTACGAATGGCTTTAAATGGCCTACAAAATGATTCTATTAAGGCTTTCCTACTGATTTAATTAAAAAACTTTCTAAAAATCTACTTACATCCTTATATGGTATTAAATTAACGGTAAAAAATAAAATATCCCTTATCTTATTCTCAAGATTTTTATCACATTAGTAAAGCTCATAATACTATTTGTTGTAAACTTTTATAACTTAGTAGATAAATTTTCTAGTTTAAGAAAGATAACTATAACTATAAAGTAAATTAATAGACCTGAAATTATAATACATAAAGCTTTTTGATTGTCGATTCTAGAACAAAATTATAGGAAAAATGATTCTTGGTGCAAAAAGGTTAGGAAGCGCCGTCGATGTCGATACGAAACCTTCTTATAACCGTACGACCTTATTGTTTATGTGTGAATGTCAAGGGCATTGGGGCTGATCAAAGCTCAATTAGAGAAAATCTCATCTCCTCCGATTTATTTAGGAATATAATGAAACGTAATGATATTTGATGTCTTATTTTAGTGTTCGCCAATTCTAAATTCTTATTCTTGAATGGGCGAGGAAAGTCGAGATGTACTCGGATTTAATTTGATCTGTCTTTACATTTACAAATCTTTCAAGCTTATTTGTTAAGCTTCGGATTTAGTAAACGGTTTACTGTTAATGTATAAGATTTCATAGTTGATAGTTTCTTTTACATCGACATTGCTACTAGAAACGGTTGTCTAAACTTTTTTGTTCTTGTTAGAAATTTGTAATTGGCATACAATCACGTATATTGTACTAGCATATATATATATATATATAACATTGAAGTAGCGAACATATAGTAAGTAGTTAGTGGTCACTGCCGCTCATGAGTGCTTCTCAACCCAAGGCAAGGTCACAATTTTGTCCTGAGAACCAAGTTGGAATGTCTCAGAAATAGGAGAAACATTCTTGTTTAGCATGATTAGTAGAAACGCTTACTTACAATAAAATATATTCAGTTCTTCAGGGTCATCTTGTTATGCTAAACACAAGTTTCCTAACTCAATTGCTAGGAAAATTATATTTAACTTACAGAAAGCCGATGATTACCATGTGATTACAATATGATGGGTGATATTCTTGAAGTGTTTACTTCTTAATTGTTGTCTTTGCTTAAAAAAGAGTAAAAACAGAAAAGTCAACGTATTCCCTAATATAGTAAACGAAAACAATGACTATAGAAATTTTATTTTTCCCCGCAATCCCTGTCCCAATTTAGGCATCTGACATAATTTATGAGCGATTTTCCTTTCAAATTCAAGTACAAAGAGTTGTAACGGTAGGCTGTTTCTAAATTTCCTTTTAAGTTGTGAAAAACACTTCACTTTTATCGTTTAACAGACAATTGGAGGAAACTTTTGCTGTCGTATTATATCCGTTCCCACAAAGTTCCGAAGTTTCGTAACTTCCTAATCTCTACAGCTTGCGCCCTTTCTTCGCTAATTGGAGTATCTGGAGCAAATAAGTTTGGAGATATTTAGAAATAAATTGACGGTTACTCGAGCTTGCTTTTGAAAGAGGTACGACACGCTTTATGTTACCTGTCTGTGTTTTATATCTTTCTATATCTTCTATCATAAGAATTTTTTCCCATCATTAATTCCCTCGATGTTTGTGATTATTAACTGAAACCTCCTGAATGGCTGATCACGATTTTCTATCTCGTTTAATTTGTACAAAACTTCAAATATAGCATTATTCACTGCAGTAGATTGTAATTATTTATACAATACACATAGTATATAATACACATAGAAACATTACAATTAGGCGTCTCCTAACGTTGGAAAACAGGCATGAATCCTCTATAACGATCCCAAATTACGACGTAAACTGTGAAAAACACTTTTCACCGTGCCTTTCAACAGGCGCTCGGAGGTAGGAACTTTTGTTGGCGTGTTATATCCGATCCCACAAAAGTTTAGAAGTTCGGAAACTTCCTAATCTCTCCTGCCTATGCTCATTTCTCTAATTGGATTATCTGGAGTAATAAAGTTAAAAGATATGCGTATAAAATAAGCTAGATTTCAAAGCCATCCAAAGAGATTATGAAATAACTAGTGACTGCCTAACTCTTTTTTGTTTTAATTATTCTTAATGTCTCCTTATTGAGGCTGATGGTAATTGTATCAGGCATACAGAAATATTGGGCATACCTAAAATATGTATGAGTAAATTACGATTTTAGTGTACGTACGACAATTGGTCAAATTGGTCATCTCTAACTTTATATGATATGTGAAATCCGATCCCATTGAAGCAGTTTGGGTAGTTATCGTAATTAAGCAAACAAGTTTTTTCCCGGGATTTATCTATCACATTTATGTATTAACCCATCCAAGTCCGTACTCTCAGGCGCAATTCGGGTAAATAATATACAAAAAAACTCCTTCACAAACGATTTATTACCCCTTAAATTTCAAAGGTGACCGCTGTATTCAGAGCAGAGCTATGGCACCCTCCTACAATAAGAATTTCTGCGAATTTATGACGTAAATATTACCCAAATCAAATAATATTTGAGACAGCCATTTTCTCAATTTAGAGAGAAGCTAATTTCCCTCTCGTAGGTAACGTAATAGACTATAAAATAGAGTTGGCGCCGTAATGAGCTCTGTTTGCCAATTTTGTGCCTTACGATCCTCGCCTTTGCCTAATTGTCCAACAGTAGAAATAAATAAACATGAATCATGATCACATTGTTACTTATTATTTATTCATGAACTTAGATACTAACGAACGTTATATTATTCAATTTAACTGTCATATTTGTTTCGTACCAAAGTTTATCAAAACTTATTGCTTTTAACGTTACAAATACTAATTTATGTCTTGTATAGAAACTATGAAAGTATTGAAACCTTGAAATTTGTATATTATATCTCGTATACTACAAAACTGTGTGACTACATACAAGATTTGAACTTGATGATAATATATCTTCTCTTATTTACGACAGTAGAGAAATGGCAAAACATAGATTTTGAAGGAGAGTTCATTTTGGAGCAAATTTATGACTTTATGTTGTCATTGGCAATAGGTAAAAAAATGGTTAGTGACGTAACTAGCGTTAGATATCTATTATACATAAACCCATATAATATAATACGCCTATTGAAAAGTAATTTACCCTGAACTCCCAGGTTCACATTAGGAGACGCTTAAACATAATGACGTAATTCTCAGGTGAAACTTAGAACGATATTAATTATTACATATTTAAGGTTTTCTCTGATATCCAAAGGCGAAGCTTAAGGCATTAAGGCTTCCTTTATGTTTCCAATGGATATACTATTGTCTATGTCTACCAAACTGAAAAAATATTTGGTAAGTTAACGATGTTTTTCTCATTATTGAGGCAAGTGGTAATTAATTATATGCAACGTTTTTTGTGTTACATTCAAGTTCAAGAACTAGTTAAATGCGCGTATAATTTATATGTTATGTAAATGTTATTTACTGTTATGTTAGTCGAGTGCGGCATATTACATCGAGTTGGTATTTTTCGCGGAATTTTAGAGATAGGAAAAAGCCACTCATATTTGTAGAATGAGTATTCTATAGTTTTGTCACATCCAATATTAATTTTTTTTATTTCTAGTGATTTACTTAAACCATTCATTATTTGTTATCGCCTCACAAGAATCTAAGTAACCCAGTTTTGTAAATTTGTTAGTTTTCTTATTGTTTTTTTTTGTAATGACTAATAACTGGAGTTGAATGTGTACGAACATATAATAATTATAACGAAGATTCCTTCATAATCATAGATTGCCGCAGAGCCTCTTGTTGTATACTAAATAGTATTGTTATTCGGATAGCGCGCGAGAGATCTCCCCGGGACATTAACTGAAATAACCAAACATTCAAATAAATCTACTCTACATTAATCTTAAAGTTACTTTTTCGTTATTCACAACAAACACGTTTTCATGCTAATTTCAATTCATCACTCAATTAACTGTACATAAAGAGCATAAATATGTTTTGGAACGTAAATATTCTTTGGAAGTTATTTAAGTATAGACTTTTTTTAATAATGAGTTATGAATATTAATTGTTTTCAGTTTTCGTAATTATTACGTTCCTTAATTTACTATTTAATGGACTGTAACTTAAAAAGCCATGAGATATTATTTTACTCATAACGCAATTAAAATAAGTAGGTACAATAACCACGCTGTGTTCATAAAAATATTTAAATGTAATTCATTAAAATACGTAAATGTAGTATTCGACAAGACAACTGGACAGCACTCCACATGTACGAAAACACGATAGTATTTTTGTCAAACCCATTTCAACGATAACAACAAACTCAAAGCTGGTTAGTTATATTTGAATATATAAATGTAAAGGCGTTCATAGCGAACGAGTGTACCGGCCACAAGCACACGCTGGAGGCTGTCGGTTCACTTTTACAAGGACTCGAGTCGTGTTTTGATTGCGTTTTGTTTTAATTTTACGCAGTTACTCGTATCCATTGATGTATGTTGATTTGTTATTCGCCTCACTCTATATGGTAATTCAAGATTTTTTGCTACACAAGTGGTTCTGTGAGCGCCGAAATTGTCCGACACCGGCGCGTATTACTCACGATTCGTAACGCGTAGTTTTGAATCGGAACACGGCTCTTCCGTCCAATTCGAATGTTTTGATGTGGAGTTACGAATGTCAAATGTGTCGCTTCCGCGCTCCAGGCGAAGGTGACGCCTGCGGGGTGACATAATCGCATCGATCCCCCGTCTGCTGCATCGCGTCTTACATCTAAACTTACTTGCCGGACCTCAATTCATTACACATAGAGGCTTCGTAGGTTAGGCCGGTGTTTGACCCGAAGACGCAAACAAGCGGGACGCATGCGTCGGCCGCCGTAAACACGGCCGGCTCGGCTGACCACGTGGGACACAAAAACATGGGACACAGAACAACGCACCGTCGACGGCCGCGGCGGTTACACCCAACACCAACACTTGTAGTAATATGAGCGCCATAAAAACAGAATCATTTGCACTACACACGGGATCGTTGTACGGCGGGCTGCGAGAACACGAACGGCGCAGCCCGCTGCCGGCGGCGAACTGCCGAGCACTGCCGATCGCCGACACGCCGCCGAGCGCGCGCCGAGGGACGGCCCGCCTGCGAGCCGCGCTCCATCGATGATCATCATGTTCGTCGCGAGCCTTAAGCTACACTCCTCGTATATTATTAAGTTATCAAAGAAATTAAAAGTTAAAATGAGAAGCCGACATAGCTTTTGATTACTTTCAATCCACTGTAAGAGCTCCATGGAATAATTAATGAGTACGAGATTTATTTTCCAACAACTTAGACAAGCTCCACTTTCTCTATAAATCCGGAATTTGACGCGATCTGAACTAAAGTAAAGGCGCAATTGTTTTTTAAATATTTAGGAACAATTTATATGTTCTTCTTTTGTTTATGTATTGAAATACAACATTTCTTAGTCTCTTAGTAAGTGAGCATAGTATAAGTATATACTTCTAACATGAAATTCCCATACTAAGCTCTACATTATCTAAGAATCACGTATTACCGGATTAAATGGAATATTGAAGTCCTTTCCCTTTTATATTATTTTATACAAATACAAACCCTACGATTGTAGCGAGTTCGCTACGATGCTTGCTCTACACGTTCAAGGCTCTAGTCGATAGAGACACAATCGAGTGGAGGCTCGGAGGCTCATCACTAGCGCGAGGCATGTCCGCACGCCCCGCGCCCCGCCATCCTTGCCCATTCAACGCATTTTCTGTCATAAGCAAATCGATAATCGCATTACACTTCCGCTTTCAAGCACTCACACTGCATCCTAACTACGCTTTGCTGTACATTGACAGCTTCGTTTAGCGATTCCCGATGCGCTGGAGACTTATTAAGCAATGTACTAAACTTCCAAAATGATCACGCATTGTTACAAGTTCGTTCGTAAGTTTTACGCAAAAAACACAACGTGCTTTCTCACGCGGCGCGGTGCGATAAATATTACAATGTCGTAATCTCAATAAAAAACTAAACGGAATGTCAGGCGTTCCCCGGTGATTTGTGTTTTTATCTCGCTGCAATTATTAAGAGTTTACTTTAATCGCGGTGCGGAATGCGAAATACTTCAATTATAAATGTTAGTCTCAGTTACACGCGCAAAAACTTTGTACTGATAACATACATTTTATTATTAGTGCATTTTATAGAAACACCTCTTACTTTTTAACAGTTTTGTACCTCTACTTAGTGCCTTAAAGCTTTTAACAAATACAAGGTAAAAAAAATAGATTTATTTGACATTATACTATCTTCAGATTTAATATATTTTTAAAGATAATTGTAATTGACTGGAGTTTAATAATTCAGGTACTTATACGATAAATCATATATTAAATGAATAAAAGTATGATACTTAAATAATAGAATTAGCATTAAAAGTATAATATAATAGATTAATGGTGTATACGACAAAAATGTATTTACCCACTAACCCTCACACTGCTACCCTACTAGTGCTACCCTATACTATTTGCTACCCTTTGTGCGCGACAGTTAACGTGTTAATAAAAGTACAATACACTTCTCTAGCTATTTACCGACTCTACTTGCTCCGCTAGTATATCTATTGTTGTATCGCAACAAGTGCATAGATAATCTAACAAGTGCAAGTATTGTACGCGTAAATAATTTCTTTTTTATTTTAAACAAACAGGTTTAATATTTTTACACGTACACACACCTGATATCCAAGCGTCCTATACCATACCTACCATATCTTTAAGAACTTCATGGAATTTACACTTATACAGGTTCCTTCAAGTGAGGGTCTTCTGTCCTGCTGTTTTATTGGTGCTAATGAGAATTAATGCTGTATTCGGTATTGTCGTAACCTACTTCGCTGGTTCCCATCACATTCTGATGGCCAGTCGTCATCCACTCCACTATTCATTACAAGAGTCGAGTAGAAATTCCACGGGTTTCTCAAAAGCCGTTTTTCATGTCCCGTGCATTGTAATTATCGGTTTCTAAAAACTAATTAGTATATCTATCGCACGATTAGATTTCTATTTGCTATTTGGAAGTCAAAACGTCTGGGCACTTGGCGGCCTTTCGTAATACGATGGAGATTTAACAGAAATCGTGGAATTTAATGAACTTTAACTTACCTACAAGAAACGCACAATTTAATTGATTACTACAAATTATAATAACCGTTATGTGTGTGTGTTGTGTAATTATAAAGAGGTGCTATTCTGAAATTAATTCAGATTATCAATTGTTGAATCTTTGAAATTATTTATTGCATTATGAGAATTAGTTTACTTTTTGTAGGTAAGCTGCATTTTTTTAAACATAACTCGGTGTTTACACTTTAGAACCGGAGCGCTGGAAACAACAACGTATCGAATAAAACAAAAAATAAATGAAAATACACTCAACATTCTTTTTAATATAAACCCTGAACATATAAAAACGCACGTAAACAGAGCGAAAAATCGTTTGTGAATCCACTGAACTATGATAGAACACTATAATAATATTTTCTTTATTCTCTAAGCACCAGAATATTCTCTGAAATTATTGCATGGGTAGGTAAACTGAATTTTCTATAGTAAATAATAAATTATGGAAATAGTTGTTTTAATAGATTCTAAATATAATTCCTACAAGCAACTGGCAAAAAAACTTTATAAAATTGTGACAAGTCTGATCATTTACGAAAGACATCAGGTAAGACATTGTTGTACTTCGTAAGTGATGTGTACAGCTAAGAAAGGAGCCAGGTGCTGATGCCGGGTACAGTAACATATGCGACCTCTAGCGGCAGAAATGTATGTATGAATGTCTTTCATTCATATGAATAAAAAGTTATTTTAGGTTCATCAAGTTAATAAAAAAGAAATTTTGAACTTAGAGGTAACAAACGCCGGATTGGAACTTGATATACACTTAATTTATTTCTAAACAAAACTATGATGCAATTTGTTTGTTATTCAACAAATTCTATCATATTTCTTATAGTCAATAAATTATTCATAACTAACATTATTATAATGCAACCGCTAGCTTAGCTGATAGCATGAATATATTGTGTATAAGTATGTTCATATGTGTAATGCACCAGGAAATTGCACGAGGCAAAATAAGCTCGTTATTGAACCGCGCCCACAACTTCCGATCTCCAAACCGCAAGAATTTCAAGTTCGATAGCGCAGTAGGGTAGGTCGCGCACAAACTGATCGTTGCTTCTTACACCGTAACACCGTGATATTCTCATCGTTGTTTAGCCACATCTGCATAATGCAAACAAGATATCCATCCATCCATCTGTGTTCCGGTATAAATTTTGCTATTTTCAATTTACGCTTTTTAGACCTTTTAGGGTAGGTCGGGCACAAACTGATCGTAGTACCGTAGATGTGCTAGTTATATTGTTCAGATGCAAACAAAAGTATCGTTTCCGTGTTCTGATTTGAAGAAATAAGCTTATAATTTTTAGAGGTGTACTGAGATCGACTTTACGTAAATTGGACAACTTTTTTAGTGTAGCCTTTGGAGTAAGTAAGTAAGAAGAATATAAGTAATATAAGTAAGAATATAGCATTCTAATATTTTATCATAAGTACTTAACATTTACCTTAATAACATATATACCTTGGAGCAAATATAAACTGACAGAAAATTAAGTAAATGAAATTATATTTTTTAAATTTTACAAAAACGGCAAATGTTTATTAATAAAGTAGAAATAAAATTCCATACGTCCATTATTACAAATGCACGGAATGCCAGACTGTTATAGAACAAACAATTTTGTCCTTGTTACACAAGATTAAATATGATCCTACTCAGGCGTGGAAGCCCCACGATGTACATAGTTATGAAGTGATAATTGTGTTCTAATGTGCACATAACGAAAAATCACGAATGCGTGCTTGGCATTCGAACCATGACCTTCTGAGCAGACACCCAAATGTCATTCTCTTCTTTGTCATCTTAATATTCCGATCTCTCCCCTCACAGACAGTTTCTTTGGGAGATTCACCCTCCGTTAACAAAAAGGAATGAGGAATTGTTGCGTGCCGTAATACAAACAACATTACCATTGAATAGTTATTTAAATCATAAGAAAACTAAAAAAAATAAAACTCGCTTTTGTTAGTAGTAAAATATATTTTAATGTTTTACAAGAAAATAAAAAACCTCCATGTGATGATCGCGTTTCTTCTCTAACATCCATCTCTCATCGGCGCTCATCAAAAAAGGTTGTATTAGTTGTAGAATAGGCAGTACCTACTGTACAATTAGTCTGGCACTCTCAGCGCAAATTAATCTGCTTTGCGACTAATGTAGCATTGTTTTAAGATCCCGACTAAGTAGTAGGTGGTCTTGACCATAGACATTTTGTAATCTCCTCGAAACAGAATCGAGGTTAAGTCAGCAGTAGACAACAGAAGCGTTCTGCTCAGACACTTAACTCTTCACTAAACTAACCATTTCTTGTCTCTACCATAGCCACCCTTCCAAGCAATGGTGATATCTAAGTGGAACCGTGAATACCTTCACGTTTAATACATATTATATTTAAAACCGTCGGTCTACCAGACCAACACAGAACAGAACTTCGCACGGTCATAAAGCCATATGGCGGTATCCATATACTTTCTCTTTAATATATTTTATTGATATAAAAATATTTTTCTAATATATTTCATATACAGAGTACTCCATTCTAGGAAAAAACAAAGGTGACATACCTACAGATTTCTTAAGACAATCATAGTTTAGTCATAGGTTTTTAGTATTTTAAATAAATTCGCATTTTGATAATAAATGCTATAAAGAAATTTATAATAAGGCGAATAATTTAGTGGGCGTTAATAACTTAGTCGAACTCTTACTTTAGAAAAGTTGTATTTAAACATTCCGTAAAATCTACCTGTTGTTGTATATTTTCACCTGTATATTCGTACGTAACAACGTAAATCTATTACAGCCTCGCCCTCCCGCGAATGCCGAACACACGAACCGCAAGAAAATCAGGACGTAAATGGAATCACGGTACCTACATCAATTTAAATTACGTAAGGGTAGGTCAGACACAAGGGTGTATCGAGGCTCTCGCATTGATCTCTCAAATCTCACCGAGTACCTGATTTTATTAGACGTTTTTCTTTGTGTTATACTACATTTTATATACAACGGTCCATTGACAAAACTATTAATATTAGACTATTAAAATAAAAACACTATGTAATAAAGGTAAAGTAATATATATATTTTTTTTCATTATTTTTTATATAACTAGCATGTCAATCGATACTAATAATTTAGTTAACCCCACCAGCTCTGCGGCTTGTGTTAGGAGTGGTGGCCCGTCACTAGTACAATAAGGACCACTGTCGATCGATCGTAAGTCCGACACGCTACCCACTGGGCTATTGCCGCTTATATATAAACAAAATAATCTAAAACATTACTACCTCTACTCTTACAGTAAAATAATGTGTTAAAAATATTTGAAAATGAGTTTCATCCTTGCGTGATAGTCGAAGAATTGTTTTATTTAAAGTATTCAAGTCAAATACAATTAAAATTTTAATTGAATTTGAAAGATTCATTTTCTAGTTCACATTCAGATTGAACTTCAAAAAATTAATTCTGACGAAGGAGTGACAAGTTAATTGCCTGTTGTTTACCTAATAAATTGGTCGTATTGAACCTTTCAATTTT
>DWGW01000546.1:0-14364 GCA_018247775.1 Udranomia orcinus
GGAACTAAAGGAGTGTTTGAATGAGGATAGATAGGAAATGAAAGACGATGATGGTAAGGACATCATACCACAAAAGTAAAATCAACAAAAAAAAATCGTGGTTTTAAAAGCAACCGTGATTAATTTGAAATTAGCTAAAATCACGACACGAAAATTCATAATATACGGAACACGAAAACAAATGCAAAAGATATAACTATGTACTAAATTGCAATTTCTTCGATATTCTCTGTGGATGGTGCACGATATGTATTAAAAACTGGTTTTTGACTAAATCGTGTTGTTAATCGATCGGAGCGGGTTGTGACACGATCGAAGCAAATGTGATTGTGTAAACAAACGTATTCTAAACAGAATTTTTGGGAAAAAATCTGGTTTTGGAGGCTCATAGAATCATCAATATCATCAACAACGCATTGCAGTTACAAGCGTTTTTGAAAACTATAAAAATGTAAATTAAAAGACGAAATGTACAAAATAACCGTATTTGTTATCTCAGACTTGTTCTTGAAATCTTGTTCATAACGAAAAGAAACGTGAATAAAAGGCGTAAAAATGTAAATGAAAATGAAAAGAAAAGACGAAATTTATACAAAAATGTCATGAACGTGCATTCATATTTTATATGACACTACGTTAAACGCATTCGTGATGTCGTTAGCAACAAAAAAACGTGGCTAAAAGCCCTGAAGAGCATTAAATAAATACGTTTTGCTTTTTAATACATATCTGAGATTATATGTATCAGGCGTACATCTAGATAAGGATATTACGTGTCCTATCGTGCCTATGTTGTCAAACTGAAATTCCTCAGAACAACGTGACTTAGATGTAAATAAATTTTCTTTAAGAAAGTTGTCTCATCAAACGCAGTAAAATGGCAGACGCTCCATGTTTAGAAGGTGAAATAAAAAAATACGAGGATGGAATGCTTTAGCGAAGAGATTCCCAAGCTTTTTTGGGCACGACGCCTCTTTTTCAAAATGGACAAATTAAATTAATAGGGAACAATTTTTAAAACCTGTCGACTTCCAAAATCAGTTTTCATCTATGTCGACCCCCGGAAAACCGACTTCGTCCCAAAGGCTCAATATCGACCACTTTGGGAAACCTGCTCTAGTGTATACTCAATATACTCCTCAAACCGGAACAAATGCTATATGATTGAGCGGTGTCTCGCAGAATAATTTGCATTCATTACATTAATATATTCGAATATTTAATTATTTATTTATACGACAAATATTGAAATAAATGCGTGTGGTAAACATGAATTAAAATTTAAACGTTTACAACACTGGCCTATTGCATTTCTTGCACGCTTAAATTTGCCAATTGGGCAAATTGGCACGTTATCGCAACAAAGTTACACGGTACAAGCAAGAATATGATTTTATTATCGAGACCGATACGTATATAGCAGTTTCAGGTAATTGTGATCCTATTAAAAATATTTTTTTTTGCACGGCCAAAAACTAAGTTGTCTTTAAGAACGTCTTTGTTTCCAACTTAGTCCTTAGTGGTAGCGAAGCATTAGGTAGGTCGAATTACGATAGAATTTTGAAAATGTCTCAGTCAGGTCGATTAGAAATATCCATGGCCATCACTAAACTGCATGCCCTTGTTACCTTAATAATGTTATAAGAAACATTAACGTTTACAAATATGAAATTCTTGACAGATAACATCCGACTTAAGAATGATGCATTGTGCGAACGATCTTAACTAACTTTTATTATAGCCATCATTAAACCTTGAAGCAACGATTTCAACACGCACATCGTCATTGCTTAGACATAAGGCTGTAATTATGTTCACCTTGCTGAAAAACTTTAAAGGAATGTTGTTGTGGCGTTCGTCATAATTTGGGTTCGATAATATTAGAGACCTTAGTCGAGCGAAGGTCTATTCCCCATTAACACGCTACGCGCTTTTTAATGAAAACATACGTCTGGGTCGTGAGAAAATTCGCTTTCAAGATTTAATCACAAGTAGGCACGCTTATTACCACCTCCTTTATGTACATAGATGCATGTTTAAGCGTAGTTATGTGAATGAAATGAAAATGATTTATTGTTGACAAAGATGTTTGACAAAGATGCTACAAACAATGTAAAGTTTGGTATACAATAAATAACTAACGTTACACTGCCACATGACAATATTTATGTCGTGGGTGCCACAGACAATACACAAGAAGATGACAAAATACCCGGACCGGGAGCACAAATTAAAACTCCAATTGGAATTTCAATCATCATCAACCCCGAACCATGCGAATGGCACTCCGGCAACGTGGAACATTGCACCTAGTGGGCCATAAATTTATTTAAATTATACACCGTCCGTGAAATCTTGTGCAATTGCATAACACAAAAGTGTATTAACACAGTGAATCAACGGTCGTGTACCGACGCATAAACAGAAATTATAAAATGAATTATTCTCTGATACATAATGAAAGTTTTCGCAAAAAGAAACGAGACTGTTTCCTACTTCCTAATTAATGAAATTTAAAAGAAAATTATTAACAAAAATCGTAATACGTATTGACTTTTATTTTTTAATTTTTTTAAACTTTATTATACCAATATTTTTACCTTTATAAAGGTTATAAGAATTCTCCTCCAGTCAACCTTTAGGACGAACAGAAATCAACGAATTTTTTACATATATAATGCATATTATGCATATTATACAAATAAAATCTATATCAAAAGTAAAACAAATAGGCGCAGATATAAAATAAGTATAATACATATATTTTATTCCCAAAAAAGTTTAATCTTGAACTTTAATTTCTTAAATCAAATTTTAAAAACTATGTCCTTTAACTTTTTAAATATTTTTACCACGTTTTAACATTCCTTCATTTCGAATTAATGTCGTTATTTCTAAATGTACGAAGGTCTTCATATTTTCGTCATCCGTCCGCGTAAAGATAATTACGAAATTCCTAATTCGTGTCTATTAGGTCTTGCAATTAACCCCTGAATGATTATTACGACCATTGTATCTCTTCGCAACAACATGATTAACGATCCTAAAGTTTCTTACGACATAAGCTTTGGGCCTGAACCAAAACAAAATAAGATTACTTAACAGCTTAACACAAAAGTGATGGCGAAACTCTCGCTCTACATCGAGTAAAATTGTCGCAACTGTGAAAATATATTTATACGTACAATTAGCATAGCTAAGACGTAATAAACACACACTGGACACGGTAACGAATAACATAATTATACTAAAATGAAATAATACTATTTGTCACGTCAGTAGTAAATACAAATAGTATTATTTCATTGCTTATTTTACTCATTTAAGTGTGTGTCGTAAAGTGAAGTATGTAATGTCCGGTACTTCTGAAACATTTATTACATACCATAATATAAACGAAATTATTTCTTCAGCAATGCACATACATGGATTATATAAAACGTATATGAGACAATGCAAATAAAAAATATATTTACTACATAAAATAAATGCTAAGCAATATAGAATAAAAATATACTAGTAGAAAAATAACGTAACGTAAAATTATAGTAGCGTAATTATTATTAAAATTGAATAATGTACAGCACAAAAAAAAAACAAGACTACTTAATACATGAAAGAAATGTAACTAGGGAATTCGATTCCGATTCCGAAAACCGGGATCCCGGTCAATTTGTGGGTATTCAAATCCCGGGATCGAATTCCCTAAATGTAACTGGATACGAAATAAAAAAAATAAAAAAATATTGCGTGATGGGTATTTGAATTACTTTAATTTATTTTAATGTATAGCAAAGACCGAATACGCAATTATGCCGTTGCAATTCAACAAGTCTATTAAACCTTGCACTTCGCATAGCAATTAGTGCATAATCCAAATCCACGCGTATGAGTCGAGTACCTATCTATCTACGGAAGGTTATAATGAGAACGTGTTTGAGTGTTTATTATCGATGGAAAGGCCGCCGGTGGCAGACAAGCGGGACGGGACCTTGAGGAAAACACAGCTGAGCCAAATTGCACGCAAATATGACCGAATAGAATTTTATTCAATGCAAAATGGTATTTAAAATCCTACTAATATTATAAATGCGAGAGGAGTTTGCGAGAATGTTTGTCACTAGTCTTTCACGCAGAAACTACTAAACAGATTTTGACGAAACTCTACAATATTGCTTATATATCATCATCTGGTATATATAAATAAAAGTGACTTTGTACGTGGGTGATCGAAATAACTAACGGTAAAGATAACCGGTACCCAGATTTACAATTCTAAATTAAAAAAAAAATATCAAATTTTAGACAAAACAAATAAATTGACGGCGTCTTTTAGAATTAATTCATACATCATTCATTTTAAAGTTATTCATCGCTAACAATATATAAAGAATTGGCAACGTCGCAAATTCGATTCTGACCACGCATTTGCAAAGTTTGCATAAATATTTGGCGTGTCGGCTCTTTTAGTTATAACGATGAGTCCGCCATAGAGGAATCCTTGAGAAATTCCTCATATGAGGGGAATTTCTATCCCTCATAAAAGGAATTTGTCGACATGTCTTTTTTTAATCTTTACATAAGAATATTGTAATACACTAGTGAATGAATGAGTGAACAATAATGGAACTGCAATAGATTTTTAAAAGTTGAAAATAATGTCTACGAGACCATTGATTTCTCGAAAAAATTTTATAAGAAAAGATTTTTTGGATAGACAAATTGAAACATGAATAAAATAAGACGCCTTTGTTGTATTCTTCCGCCGAAAACAAAGCGCTGAATTTCACAAAATTTCACTTCATTAATTCATAATATTTAATTCATTATTCAGTACAAATTTGGCTGACCGTACACATTTCTTTGTTACAGATCAAGCAGATATTGCGAATCGGACACACTGCAGTATACAAATAACGCCGTAACACAAATGGTGGAGCGGTCCAATTACGCAAACGCAGGAAACTGGTTCAAGCATAGCCGCGGCCGGCAGTGAGAGTGAAAACGATCAGTATGGAGCAATGTCTTCTGACCGTGACAATCGTCTTGTCCTTGGCCGCAAGAGGTGGGTACAATATGCTCTTAGTACCGTCCAATATGCCCTAAGTATCGTACAACGTGCTCTTAGTACCGTCCAACATGTTCTCAGTATCGTACAACGTGCTCTTAATACCGTCCAACATGTTCTCAGTACCGTACAATACGTTCTTATTACCGTAAAACATGCCCTAAGTATCGTATAACGTGACCTAAGTATCGGACAACAAGCTTTTAGTCCCGACTAACATGCTCTCAGTACCGTATAACACGTTCTTATTACCGTAACAAACATGCCCGTAGTATCGTACGTACGTACCGTAGTACCGTAAAAATACTCGTACCGTACAACGTGTTTTTAGTAGCGTACAACATAATCTTAGTACCGTCCAAAATGTTCTTAGTTTCATCGCAACATGCTTTCAGTAAAGACGCTTTAACGAATAGATATGGTAAATGCTTGCGTTATCACTCAAAGGCAATCGCATCGCTTCCAATCATTAATTGATCCGATTCACAATTTTACGCACTGAAAGCCAAGCGATGTTGCAAGGCTTGTTTATTTCTTGATTTATTGGCTATAGCTTTATTACATTTTAATTAAATAATAATTCATTCATAATTTATAGAGTATCAGGTGTTGTTACTTTGGGGAGATCTAGGTTATTAAATTTAATAATAGCGATGTTGCTAAGTACTAATATAATAAACATTCAATTGTTAGAGAAACTCGACAAATATTCTTATCGTATTTTACCAAAACCAAACTACAAAGTAAGCTTTGTTAGTAGCAGATACGTAATTCTGTTATAGCACATGGGTGCAGTATATTTATGATACACAGATGATAGACGATCTCAAGGTTCTTAACTTAACGATATTGTTAATCAAATATACTTATAAAGTGACGTCATAATTATGGGCAACTGTAAAACCAGTATTTACTCTACATGAATGCTTCGTATCCGTAACATACAATGATAACGTAAAAGAAAAAAACCGGCCAAGTGCGAGTCGGACTCGCGCACGAAGGGTTCCATACTTATGTTCCATATTCAGCTTTCTAGCTATCACGGTTTATGAGATACAGCCTGGAGACAGACAGACAGGCGGACAGACCAGCGGAGACTTAGTAATAGAGTCCCGTTTTACCCTTTGGATACGGAACCCTAAAAATATATGGTTATTATCAATTAACCAATGCAATGACTATACAAGACAAGGATATAACTTGCAACTATGTAATTTAATTTATTACGGACTATGGCCTATTGGCGGTTTTGATTTTAAGGAAAATTTGGAACGTAACATAACAGACATTGTTACAAATTATGCGTTGCTACAAATTGCTATGTATTGTTGTGTTGATAGCAAACGGCCAAAGGTCCCATTGTTACAACAACGTATTAATTATTTTATTTATTATGTTACTTTGTACAACGCAAAGTAGACATTACACGAGTATATTAAAATCTAAATCTAATTTGAGACAAAACGTTATCTTGGAGAGATCTATCGTTTAAATATAAACACTAAATGTTGCTAAGTTGATACATTTATATGCTTCAAGTTGTACGAATGTTACTCGTGAGTCATGTTTTAACATGAATGTTATTTTTAAGTGTTGAGCGCAGTCCGGCAACAGAATTATAATGGCATAAAGTCGAAATGTGAGTCATTCTAACAAAAATGTCCTTTTCATTTATCGATAATACAACGTGGTCAAGAATCTCTTCTAAAAGTTCTACTACTAGTTAAATGATAGATTTTCATTAAGCTATTTTTTATATTTGGATCAATGGCTTAAGAAACACAGATCATTGATAAAGCTAATAAAATGTACATACATGTTACGTTTTGTTGACTTACTAATTATAATGCCTTTTCGTTTTGCTAAAGTAAATCAGTTGCAGGAATAATGCTGACGTCATTGATGCTTTATTTGTTCTACCGAGGTGCCTTCAAGCATATCACATCATATTATAATAAAATTAGTAATGTGTTTGTCTGACAACACCGCTAAAGAGATCGTACAATATAAGGGAAAACAAAGCTATAGGCGCGATGACGGCGACCAATCTGTAGCCCGGAGTTGGATCAAGAAAATCGTAACATAGTGCTTTGTATCTCCTGCCTCTTTCCACGCACAAAGAACCAGGCGATCCTACTTTGTATATAGGCTCGTCAGAATCACACTTATCCCCGCCATCTTCAATAAATTCATATTTCACCACCAAACGAGTAATTAAGGCCTTTGTTCCATTCGTGAAATCTTTCAGCTCTTTCCTAATCGAGCTCTCGTTATAAATCTTACTTAAAATATTCAAAACCCAATCGCTGTTTGTATCTTTATAATGTGCTTCTAATTTTGATTTTGTTATTGTTGTTTTTCTCTTGTCCTTATCTTCAACGATACCATCAATATTTATTCCCAAAGACATTAAATATGAGACATCTTTGGCCTTTACGTGATTGGAATGTTCTTTTTCCGTATATCTTATGATTCCACAATAATATTTTGCATTGAGAATGAACTGTGCACCCGGAGAGAAATTGCATACAACTCTTACATCACCGTAACTATTTTCAGCATATGCACATCCTACTTTATATGTAGTCGCCCACAGTAATTGTGCAGTGTTGTAAGTGTGTACAGAAGTATGGCCGCATGACACATCTGTAGTAGTTAGGTTTTCGCCGGCGCTCCAGAACCATACGTAAAGACATCCAATTATTGGAGGTATATAGCATTCCGGCTTTGGAATACTGAAATTGAAATTATTTTATTGTTATTATAAATGAAATATATATGAAAACCTATTCATGATATGATGTGGGTGTGGTCTAGTTACCATTTTTTAACTTGTTCTGTATTGGTATCAATACAACAATGTTTCGCATTCTTGGTGCACTCTAATTGATTGACAAAAGTCCCATCAAGTGCAGAGCATGGCGCAGGACCAGGAAGACATTGATGTAACCACACCTTCGCAATTTCTTGAAGATCGGAATCATATATAATCTGTCTCATATTAGCCGCCGGAGGAAGATGTGAATATCTATAAGATTTACCAGTAGCGACCTTATTTCGCATAGCATTCAACGTTTTAACAAGGGCAGTCTGTTCTGAGATTTTAGGCACTTTAACTTCATAATCTTTGCCACATAGATTCTTTGCGGTCTTCTCTGAGAAAAGGCATAGAGTGTGGTCTCCGTAGCATGGTTCCACTGTGCACCATTTATTTGTAGAATGAGTAAGTGGGGTGGTACGTCTATAGGGAGAATAAAACCGTTTATTATTATCGCTGTTCTTAATAACATTCTTTAATTCTCCACCATGGATTAAAAATACTTCAGAAACTTTCTTCTCTTTGCCGGGTTCTCCATATAGGATAGGTAATTCCCAACATGGCAGATCCTCTTGTACATACCATGTGTTGTTACAATTCTTATAATTATAGCTTAGATTAACATGTCGTACCGCGGGTTCTAAGTTATAAAATTGTGTCAAAGGATTTTTCATATTGTTTTTCTCGTGTTCGGTTTCTGTGACCCGTTTATCTGGATAATATTGACGTAATATCATCTGCGGTTTGGAATTGTCTTTGTGTATGTATTCATATACTTTTAAAATATCTGATGGTAACGTTGTCATGTCCAAATTTGTTTTCACCCCGAGATCTTCCTCATCAATGGAAGGAAACTTGGTAGTTTTATCACAACTACCGGAGGATATACTTAATACTTTTCCGACGTTGGGCATTTGTTTTCCAATTATATCCATCATAAAATAATCATCGTAGTTATCAGGGGACTCCAAGGAATCGTCACCATTTTGTTGCCATACATTAGATATAGTATTATTGTCTTCTTTGATACCTGTACGTCTCTCAACTGAAGTAACTGCATCTTTAGTCTGCTTGTCTACAACATCTTTATCGTAATAATAATCAATGCTGATACTATCACATTTGTCTTTAATTAAAAACGATATACAAATCACGTAATAGCTCAACATACTTGTCATAGCCAACTAGATTGAAATTGTAATTTTTACACTACATTATTAGGTACACTACATAACTTGTATATTCGTGCTTTAATGCATAACAAACCAATGGAAGAAGTAATTAAGAATCGCTGTCATTTATTTGAGGTATTAGATCAAACATATACCAAAAATTTATAGGAGTCACGAATAGATAATTAATTTGAGTTGAATACACAATCTAAAATACTATTGATAATGAAATAGAATTTACAAAATATTGCAAATGTTTAGAAGGTAAGAACGAAGAATTGGAAACACCACGAAGTAAAACTTTTATAGGCAAAAGCTAACCTTCTGCGAACGGCTATCGATCGAGCCATGCGTAATTTGAACCTGCGTGGGAGTTCAAGATGTAGCAGGCTATGACTCACCATAATTACACACAATACAATGATCTCATAAACCAACTACAAACACAAATACAGCTCCATCTCGAAACTTTTATACGACAGTCGAAGTCAGTCTTACCGTTCGGATGGAATTGTAGAAAGATATTACTTAAGTAACGCATTACCAAAGCGGAATACGGAAAACGGAAAAGACATAAACATCGAGATTTACATCGTCTTCTTACTTTATAATTACTATAAAATATTGTACCATATATCAAGTGCAATACTAATAACAAAACGCATTTAACTTTAAAAAAAAATTACACACAGGCACCGATTTTACACACGACCACATTTTACATGTACTACGAAATACATAAAGATTAATTTTTTTCTCAGCTTCAATACTAGAATAATCGTCATTTGATAACTAGTTTGAATGTTTTCTAAATCAATGGGGATCAAGAGAAACACAGAGACAACATGAAATTATATCGATATCATCTAATTCCTGAACGAGTCTAACTACGCCTGGTTTTATAATACTGATAACTATTACATACGATATTCTTTTGCGGGGAAAACCCTTTCAATGGTAGCCGATACCGTGTGAGCGATGCCGGGATACATGTGGAATTTCCACTAGCTCTGGCCCCGTCTCCGGAATCCCCTTTTGGACGCTTTTTACCACAGGCAGGAGATATAGTAATACATATATCTAAATCTAAGTGCTATACTTAAAGATATAGTAACGCTGTACTTACTCCCGCAGCTACAGGAATCATTACATATACGTCCTCCCAGATTCCTTATTAACCAATTCTAAAATATTCACACTTTCAATTCAATAGATTTATACTCATATTTTCTTTTTTTCTGGTGTGGAATAAAGTATATTTATTTATTATTAGATGAATAGTGTTATTTGGCTTCATAAATTATCTGCTTACGTTTCAATTGCACAACGTAGGCTAGGGTCATGTGTATTGACCATGGCATTTTATTGGACGTACTGACGAATCGCCTTCAATATAATGATGTTATTTACAATGAAAACCTAACGTACACATCAACATTTAAGACGTATGAATTATGACGGAACGTAATAATTTAAAGACACGAATGGAAAGCTTGTTTTAAGCAAAGTAGATTATATACAATTAGAAACGCGTGGTGTGAGTAAATATGACTAATTTTGTTGATACATAGTAGTATACGTAGTAGATTCAATTGCACAGTCTTAACACTTAAGTCATAACGAATACCAATACATAATTTTCTATTATATCAAATAAAATTCATTCATTCATCAATTCATCAAACTTTTTTTCATAAAAAGAAAAAGAAATTTTATCTCAAGGTTCTCCAAAAAATAAAACAAAAGTATTTCATCCTTTCAAAACCGGATTTCAAAATCAGTCCAGCTACTCGCTTAGTACTTTTATTGATAAAGTCTTTTTACCGCGTTTTATTTTTTTTATAATGTGGTGTGGACTATAAAAAAATCGAGACACCATGACCATGAGACAATGTTAAAAACTTCATGTCTCTAAATCACCGGTGAGGTTGCGTAAAATAGATTATACATAGAATGATTACAAAGCGTATAAGTCTAACATGGCAAAGATCCGAACAAATAAGATCGTAATCGAGTGAATAAAAATGTCGGTAGGTACAGAATAGTAGTAATAATAGTACTATGGAATTCTACTCTATTTACTACGTTTACCAATATGTACATTACAACGTGTAAACATTTGTCGCAGGAGTGCAATCACTGCAATGCTACAAGTGCCTCATCAACCCACCCCCCGGCCACTACTACAACACGACGAAGCGTCTCTGCTCACACTTCGATTACTCCGATAACTTCGTCGTCGACTGTCCCTACTCTACTATGTGCATGAAGCAGGATTTCTATCTGGACATTCAGAATGGAGGTATGAGTACCACCGCAAGGTTTAATATTGGTTTAAGTTTATTATCATTCATATGATGGAATTGTAATTTAATTAATTTAAGTGACCGGAAGGTTTGAGTAAAGAAGAAGAAGGTTTTGGACTAAGCGCTTAATTGCAAGGAAGGTTTAGAAAGTGGAAGTGTAAGAAGAAAGTAGAAGAAGTAAAGATCTAGCTAGTGGTTAGATTCCGGAGGAACTACGACCACACTAATTTCTGTAATTAACAGCAGCGTTTAGACTAATTGTACTCTGGTTTGAAAGTAAGGATACACTTAACGGAGGCGTTAAACTTCGTGCGAAGGACGGAAGGAAGGGATCAGGGGTTGATTATTCAGAGCAACAATTGAACACACAATTTAATCACACTTCTCGTGTTCATTCGATTGTATTCTACATTTCCAGTGCGAATTCACGGAGAGCTTCGGGACTGCGCGCAGCAGAAACACGACTACCAAGACTACAAGGATGGAAGGTGGCTACGGAAGATGGAAATACTTGAGCCCTATCAAGAGGGCTGTTTCTCAGTGGACGACAAGGGCGAAAGAATCACTCCTAGCAGGTTAGTGCCATCCTTCTTATTAACATAGTAGGAATAATCAATACCTATGAAGACGGAATCAAATCGTTTTAGAAAATATCTACTGTACTAATAATTTCAAGTGGATTACATTCTAAATGATCAGAATATAATCAACTCGAAAATTGTTAAGTTTGTCCACGCATGGGTAGCAATAACCACTTCACATCAGATGATCAGCATGCTCGTTGTTACTCCCCTGATATTAAGTAAAATGATATTAAAAATATAAAAAACGTGTATTGAGCATTTTGCATACTCGTTGCCAACGTTCCACTTATTCCGTAATTACACGGTAATGTAACAAACAATTAAATCAATCGGAATCCTACTTTCCTCATTTCCTAGCGAGCATACTTCAGTTTCAGAGGTACTTTAGTTACGACAGCTACATTCATAATCAATTATGAATATTTAAATTACTTCTCTTCACATAACAGAATAAGCAATAAGAAAGGTAAAAAATACTTACTAAACCGATATCATATTTCGGTATTACATATAATATTTATGTAAAAGTATTATGTACAAGTTAAGTAACAGTACTTTATAAGAAATAGAATTCAAATAATTATTAGAATTATTCAGTGCCTCAGGAGTCAGAGTACTAGGATTGTATAAAGAGACTGTCGTATTTTAAATACTCAATGGTATAGTGGTGCCATCTATTGGTGGGTAGCAGAAAGTTCGGATATAATAAATTTGCCTCGTTCACAGGTACTGCTACTGTCGCGGCGAGTTGTGCAACTCGTCACCGAACTCGAACCACGAAGGCTACACGGACATAATGGGCGTCATAGTAGTGTTTAACCTCATGAAGTACATCAACAGCCTTAGATAGTTAACGTGATTTGGTCAGTCGACTTTGTAAAATACTGCAGAAAGTTTAACGCTCGATTAAAAAAAACGTAGATTTTTTTTTGTCTACAAGTTGTTTTTAAAAGTAACAAGAAATACCAAAGTATATGAGGATGTATAACCTCGTCGGTATGTGTTGATGGAGTATTCTAATAATGAGTCTTAGACAAAACTAACATGTGGATTAGAATAACAAAAATATTATTTTTCCGATGTACAAAAATACATTAACGTTACAATCATTTATGACTGTGTCCAAATGAAATCAATACAATATCAGTCTTTGAAGAGTGACGGTATATTGTACGAATTTCTACTGTATTTTACGAAGTTGGCTGCATCGTGTATATTATTTAGGGAGCGTTGATCTATTGTACGGAGGGTCAGACCAGACTGACAGTCAACCATGTGATATTGTACTAGTTATTAAGATAGACTTACCTCAATGGTTGTGTCTCGTGTGTCTAATGATAAATATTTAATTTTACTTGTGTCATGGGTACTAGATAAGATAAACGCCATAATATTTGTTGAATCTTAGAGAAGTGAATATAAATAGATCGGCAATGTTAGGCTAAACACGGTGTAAATGACAGCCTACCGAATATTAAAAATATGGATTCCTGACACGATTCTGGTGCTTATGGCATTGGAATATTTCACCGCTTTTCTCTCGGTTTTTCCAATTTTTTATGCAATTTTTCTTGCAGTTTTTGGTAATATTTCAATACTATTGCACAATGCAACATGAATATTGAAAAAAAAACCCTCAAATTATTGATTTTCACGAATAACTGTGATTTACACCCTGTATAAGATAAGTAGGATTAGTACATATTTATAAGTAAATACATTAAATATAATACCAAAGATGTCATTGTAAAACTAGGTTACTAATCACTACATGAAGCGAGGGCGACGTGGAGTAATATTTATGGTTACTGTATGTACGTGACGAGACCGGGCCAATTATATCGAAATATTCTCGTTTTAATATCGTTCGTCTAGATAAACGCAATTGCTTCGAGTCTCGATGGTGTCTCGTTAAAATTGTGGATATATGTTGCAATAAATAGTTTGATATACTCTCCTCGGTTTTGTTTGAATCAGAGCGTGAATTTCAAAGAGATTTCCGTTCGTGCGTGAACTTAACACGTGTCTTCGAAATGTCAAAATTGAGAATCGACTGTGCAAAAAAAATACAAAAATTGAACATACAGCCAGTCCGAATCTTTGTCTGAGATGATAATGGAAAGAATTAATTTTTTAGTAACTTAAGTGAACATAGATAATAAAACCTCGTACAAAGTAAATTGGGTAAGTCATAAAATAAACAATACATCTGAGCGTTGAAAGAAACCCAGTATCATCCCTAGTACCACCTACAGAATTCCTACTTCTATTTATCGCACCTTTAGGACGAAAACGACACATTACAAAAAAACGATTTTTGACTTACGATCGTAAAAAGTCTATACGATCATATCTATCGTTCCGTAAAAAATAATTAGTTCCGATATTGTAGCTTTGTCCCGTTCCAGCCTGAATG
>DWGW01000547.1:0-14358 GCA_018247775.1 Udranomia orcinus
ATATTAGTGCAATTAAATATTCAAATGATTCTTCGATCTGTCTGCTAATATACTGAAACTCTGATAAGCAGCCGTAGAATAGGTTAATATAGAAGAGTCATAGTAAACTATACCTACAATTGTCTAAGTTGTTTAATAATTTCATCAACTATTTAGGTTAATTGACATGTGTTCGGTTTATAGTAGTTTTAGTGCTCGCAGTTCTTTCTATAAATTACGAAAAATAGCATTCCTTCTGTTTACGATGCATAAGATTGGTCGAGTGGTCGTCACTATGATGTTCTGCCCATCTCTCTTATTTGTCTCTATGCTACAACTGTTGTGAATCGCTTAGCGTCCTGAAAATATAAGAGCGAAGAAGTGAAATAAAGATGAATAATAATATAGTTTATGTCAAATATTGGAAATTTACGTTACCAGATTTACATGGATTCTTTCTGTTAATCTATGTATCGTTTCTCAAAGTAACTCTTTTGATGCTAATTGTAGGCAAGTGATTATGTTTACGAGAGACTAAGCCTCATGTAAAAGTCACTGAGGTCATGCTCAACCTTGGACGCAGTATCTTGCGATGCGTGTGTTTGTGTTTTTATTTTCTCATCAAATTCGTTTTCCTTTTAGTAGATACTGCTCCTACTTCTAAAAGGCTTCGTGTCAAGTTTTCTTTCGAATCGAACTCCAATTGTAGTAACCACACAGTCATGGCCCCGGTAATTCCCTGCGCTCGCCGAGCGCCGCTGATCGACACTGATAATGTACATCGAAGGTACACATATGCATGCAGTTATTTACACTGGCTTAACTCCAATTAACTGTATTTATCGCTTTATGTATTTGAGAGTCGTTTAATTACAATTGTAGAATGGCTTGATACCAAGCTTAAATATATCTCAGTTGTGGAAAACAAGCTTATGTCACTTATATATATTACATTATACATATATTGTACTTAGTATTTGTGGTAAATTATCTCTCTACGATGTGCCTGACCTAAATGCGGGAAATAACTGTTGTTGTCTTTAGTCGTACCTATCTAATGCTTAATGATTGTCTATTAATGATTAGTATTTTTTATACAATTTCTTAAACTCTCCTAAAGTTTAACTCTATCTAAGGTAACTCTATCTCTAAAAGCAATCGAAATCGATTGTTTGTATACTCTTCAAAGTAAGGAAGTCTCGTCCATCCCTCACTTGACCAGGCTCGACGTTGCTTAATTTTGTAAGCTGGCTCGTAAACGGTCCGCACAAATCCCGAGCTTTGCGCGCTCGCGTTCATTATAATAATGTAGGTTGTTATTCAGCGCGTACGAGCCATTTGTCCGGCGCAGTGCGCGACGCGACTCATCCTGATTCACACGAACACACGACCGTCATTGAATGTGAATTGAAAGAGTTTATGCGAAAACAATACGACGCAATGAAAACTATCTTGTTTATAAGCTATCAGTCTTTTTATTTGGTATAAGATAACTCTATCCACTAATGGTTAAAAAATAATCATTATAGAGATTCGCCAAATGATTAAATATTATGTCCCGGTTAGGGCAGAACACAATTATCTGTGTATATAAAACTTCCGTTACTGAGTGACTGATGGACAAAGCACAGCCGAAACTACTGACCGTAAAGATTGAAATTTAGTATGAAGTTTCCTTATGAAGTGTAGAGGAGCACTAATAGCGGGTTTTTGGGAAATTTCCCCCCCGAAGGGGGTAAAAAGGGGAAAAACTTTTATATGAAAGTTCTACACCGTTGAAGTTACTTGATGTTAGAACTTGAAAATTCGGATTTTAGTTGTTTAAAATAAACTAAAGAATATGTGTTTCAGATTTTTCTGTAAATTAACCCTCAATTGCTTCAAAAAGGGGATAAAAGATTGAATGCGACTTAATACAATTTTCAAGATAAATAGCTGAAAATTGTTGTTACAAACAATATGTTTACCAATACCATTTTCAAGATTTTTCGAAACTACCCACGAACTCCTTAAAATATGGGGTGAGCTATATCTATACTAATATTATAAATGTGAAAGTGTGTTTGTTTGTTCCTCGTTCACGTCGCAACATCGCTATTATATTGTATGGTTTATATGTGTGGAGATAGTTAGGAGAGTGGAGAGTGACGTAGGCTACTTTTTACCTTTAAGTTGCCCAAAATTTTCCCCCATCATAATAATGCGAACAAAGCAGCGGGCATATATTTATACATGCGCGCGAAAGTTTGTGCGGATGTTTGTCACTCATTCACACAAAAATTAGTAAAGGGATTAAGATAAAACTTTACAGTAATATAATCATTACAGTACATCGGAATAGTATATAGACTATAATTTATTATGATATTGAGTAAACGATAAGTGTCGAGTAAATCGGAAACTGTCATTCTACTTAATACCCGCGGGCAAAGCCGCGGGTCAACAGCTAGCATATTATAATATAATATAGAGAACATTTGCGCAAGCAAGGGTACATGTATTAAAACGAATAGTAGAATAGAGACTCGTAGCCGGCGATGCGTAATTAGTCCTCACTTCTTTCCTTGTTCATTTTCGCATAATCTCGTACAATTCATGGGTATTGTTTACTCGAGCTGGGATCAAAGACGAGTCTCGCAAACCATTATAGAGATTGAAAAGTGGGCGGCTCATTGTACCTGGTATGTTTGTGATTGATCACGATTCGGATTCTTCTAGGAAAAATGATTTTAGTGATTTTTGGATCGACGTAAGACACTGACAGCGACGACGAACAATGAAGAACAACGACGTGTTAATTGCAGTCTGCCATTCTTGGGATTGGGATTGAATTTTAAATACGTCTGATCGCTATAAATCGTATAATAATCATAATAATAATTTCACAAATGTTTTGTTAAATTACTCAAAACTTGTGTTTTATAATTATAATTGTGTTGTTGTTGGATAATAACAAAATACCATTTTACTCAATTCTATTTACTGTTAAAATTGCAATCTCATCAAATATTGATAGTATTCTAGTTTAACATCATAATATTATAACAACAATTGTGTTCCAAGATGATTTGCATGCGTAATTCTATGAATTTGGAAATGTTATCATGTGAAATGGAAACACGTGTCACATGCGGTACTAATATTCTTTAAAAGGCCGGCGTCTTCATTAAAATTTCCTATTGTAGATATTAGCAAACTATTACATCGATTAGCCTATCTTTGACATGGAAAGTAGATGCAACCGGTAAAGGTGGCTCAAATTTGCATCTCTTCTCAAACAACTAATATAACCTTCTACCGTCGAGCGCGGGTCAGCGCGTTAAACCCTTGCTATAATGGTCTAAATCAAAGGCTCCTTGCAATCACGCCAACATCTTAATTTACTGCTCAACAGTAGCTTTTGTTTTCCTTAGAAGAAAAGCGTTCCTATAGCCAAGCTGCAGGCGGTTAATTTATGCAATTTAGTCCAGCGATTGTCGATTGCACAGCAGATGTGACTAGCCAGTGGCCTTCGGTTTGATGGTTCTTATTATCGGTATAACTTTACATTACACAGTTATATACAGTTTTTTTACACATAATAAAACCTATAATAAAGGGTAACGACCTTTGTTATTGGTTTTATTAATTTATTCATATACAGTAAGAATGTTTTTATCAAACCTTATTATGATTATAAGGATATAAAAGGAAATTCTAGTGATCCGAAAAAACATCTGTTTTATTATACGAGTATATGAGCTTGTGAGTAGGCTTGCAAAAAAAATACGTTTAATTCCTCTTTCGTTTTATTCCTCTGTAGCAGTGGGTTTAATGTTTCCTTACGTTTCTGATTTACTACATTGCAAAGTGGCATTACCAAGGTGTGATCGCACGCCCACGTAACCACCTCCGAGTCGTTATATCAGTTTTCTTGATAACTTTATTTCAGTTAAATATATTCTCCTCGCTCCTCGTCGCATATATTCTTCTACAGGATTAGAATTGAGAAGTTCGTAAAATAAAATACATTCACAAGTTACTTTGTAATAGAACATTTAAAACTTAAATGTGATATAAAATTTGACTTCATATGTGCCAAATATTGTATGTTACCTCAATATCATAAAAAATACACAAAATTGCTTTACGGTGTAGGACAACTATGGTGAATCTTCGCTAATATTTTATAAAATTTAGTACCCCTAAAAATTGTTACAAAAATATTATCATTTCGAAGGTCAACTTTAGTATTTGCTCAAGAATGTATTCAAGATTACACACTGATATGATCAGTCAAATATAGATTGAACAAGAACGCAATCAGTGAACTAAAGTCTGTTTTGATAGAGTATTCTGTAAACAAGAAATAAACGTTGTAATTTTTTGTAACATTAGCTTAAACCACCTAACTTACTACGATTTTATATTAATCACATTGAATTGTTGTTGTTTTTAAACGCACTGTGAACGAAGAATAAGTTTAAGTATAAGGCGATGTAGAGCGTCGTAATAGTGTTAACCCACGCTACCTGCGCCGGGTCCGTCTCGCAACACTGAACAGGATTGAGTTAAGAGCTCAGGGATTATTCCTTCATTGAATTATGCGCCAACAAAGAGCTACCTACACAGTCCGAATGTAATTTATCAGGATTTCTTACTTTTCAAGTGTCTACGTCCACAATATTGTGTGTATAGGTATTTTGGTTCGGTATGCGTTCGGTATAGATTGCGAGTATTATAGAGGGCTTCCAAACGTCCTGATTTGTAATGAATAAATCAACTTGTTTTATAAGATTTCGTATCGGTTGCGAATCGAGGCTACCTTCTAAGCGAAGATACGTTTTACTCCAATTTTCTGAGGGAATGAAAGGATACTCGTAGATATTTTTATTATATCTTCTTCGTACGCTTGAACCATCAATTTAATATCATTACTAGGTAATCGCGGAGAGTAGTCTGCGGTGACTAGCGGGAAGATATCCTAGATTGAATACAGACCTAGCGTAGATGCGGGTGCCCTGAGGGCGTGTTCCTGTTGTGCGGTTAGCTCTAGTTCGCGCGAGTAGATTTGATGGATTGGTTGCGTTGCGGTATGACCGGGTACAATTAGGATAAAGGGGAGGATACAAATTTTCCTATCCTTCAATATTTTTGTTACTTAATCTTTATATTCATTTCTATCAAACTAGTCATAGAAAAATCTGTTTTCTTATCTGCTATGTAACATATTGATAATTTTGGGGTAGTAAACATGCTATTTATTAGCTATTGATGGTAAGTGGTCACTGCCGTTCATAGACATCTGTAATCAACCCAAGACATGATTGAAATTCCTTCTTAGATCCCCCTGAGGACTAAGTTGGAACGCCTCGCCTAAGTATATCTCCCTTATAGCCCTTCAAACCAGAACACAGCTGCAAGAATACTGTCTTCGGAGTCGAACCGAAAAATTTTCCACCTCCTAAATGTTACCGGCAAGACTTTAGTTTTCTAACATTATTCATAAACAATATAAATAATTACGATTATTTAATTTTCTGTTACGTTATTATCAGTATATTTGTTCGTCCTTTCTTCGTTTTAAAATTCAGGAACCTATTGGCTTTGGCTTGACTTTTGATATGGGTGCAGTTAAAAGGGGAGAAAAGGATAAAGGCCACCTTTTATCTCGTATTAATCCGTACTCTTATCCTAATTAAATATGAGGGTTACATTGTTTGTTGTTAGAAACGAGGCAATCTATCACAGTACGCAGGTGCCCTACCTGGGTATCGAGGAAGATCAAGTTTGTCATCAGAACCCGTTACTGCGGCTATCAGAGCGCGGCGTGCAGTGCGCGGAAACGGCTCGTTTCCTCGACGCATCCCGCAATTATCTCGTACGCAAATCATTCGACAGTCATTAATGATTTTCTTGTCTAAACCAGTCGAACTGGCTCCAAGTGACCGTTACCGATACCGTAGCCTCGGGTCGGCTGGTGTAGTTCTGGCCGCACACTTGGCACGGACCATCGCACGGCAACTCCGTAAACTCTTGTTACATATCATTACACGGTTCGTATGGTAATTTTGATACACATTGTATTAAGCGAGAGTATTATAGCAGTGATGGATGACCGTAATGAATTCGTATAATAACGATTTTTGTACGTAAAATTACACAGCAAGGCCACGTTTCTGGGTAATTTATTTGGACGCGAATGTAAAAAGCCATTTTTGCGACCGTGAATTGCGACTGGGAATTTTGAAGAATTTTGAAGATATATTTGTGCATTTGAAAATATGAACTATTGAGCCTGACCTAAAATTAATGTGACCTTATATGTAATTATTAATTAAATGATTTTTTTACATATCTCAAGGCAGATATTTAATAATATTTTCATCGTTACACGCATTGGTTTTGATTTTTAATGTACACGTTCAGATTAATAAGTTTAGTAGTCGTTCCGTTTTCTTCATTACATAAGAATTATAAATTTCCATTTTGACGTAAAACTCCATTAATATTTATTATTTCGATTTCCGACATTACTTGAGTTATCACTCAATTATGTAAATAGTATTTAAATGATATCTTGTAGTGGTTAAGTGGTAATTGTTGAGCAAGTAAGTAGATATTATATTTGCATAATACTGGCGAGACGAGCGCTTGTTATTTACAATGTGTTTTATGCGCATACAGTCATATCGTTGCATATGCAATCATGCATATATGCATATCGTTACATCCCTTACTTAAAGTACGCAAACATGTAAATAAATAAACTGTATTACAAGCATCATACATTGTTGACTGATTAATGATTATTCAAATACATTATACGTCTATTCTTTGCTAATAATATTCTGTGATTGCAGTTCATGATTGCATTACAAACAACTTCCAGCTTTACTAACGATTCTTTATGATAGTCGAGGTATAATCAAAAATCAAATGATTTTATTAATTACAAGGTAAACAAATAGTTTTAACGAACGTGTACATTTTCATGAGTCATCGGCGTTCAGCGTCCGCGCTCGGGTTCTCGAGGTATCAAGGTATCCGGCTGTGGTAGACGAGGAGAACAAAGCCGGTGATCAATATGACGGCCAGATTATATTAAAAAGTTAATGTAGCCTTCTAACCCAGGCTAATGTTTTAAATAAACTTTAATTAAATTTTACATTACTTAATGAACTTATTAGCTTAATCCTTAACATTCAATAGTCGAGGTAAGTCTTTGTTATTAGCTATGTTCTATTTTTTTTACAAATTCAACATACAACAAGCAATGGATTTGTTATGGATCTTCCGACACGCGCTAGTTCCAAAATATTCACTTTGTATAAAATTATTAATCGTGGATCAATAATTTTATTCATAGTGAATCTTTATGAAGTTAGTGAGATGCGGCAGCTGTAGGAGAGCGATATAAATATACTATCACTTTTATTTAATACCTTTACAAACGCGAAACAGGAGAAGTAAAACTATCGGCAAATTGAATAATGCCAGTATTGTTGAGCTTCGAGCTCTAGCCGAAAGTTTGTTGCGGGTGAGAGCTTTCAATGTGGAAGTTCAGGATGGTTGTGCTCCGGAAAAGTTTGAAACGCTGCTAATAGTCTGTAGAATCCTTTTAATTCATATAAAAATTTAACGTAGTTAATATACAACATTTGAGGGTATATCAGTATAAGAGTCAACTGCTTATGAATTTTTTAGCAAGCAGTAGTCTACAGTTTTATAGCGATTATAATGATAATAGTTTGTAAGAATTTGGAACTTGGCATCGGGTGAAATTAGAGAATGATGTTCATTTCTTACTTTAACGTCTCTCTTATAACTTTTATAAAATCAGTTTTAAATTAGGAGCAAGAAGCATTCGTTTCACCGGGTGGTAAGTGGTCACTGTCGTTATCTATCATTTGTAACTGCACTGTAACAAGGATGCTGAATTTGATTGCCAAAGCGATGCGCTCTCTGTTGGAATGTCTCGAGAACCACTTGGAATACTTAAATAATAAATAGTAACAACGCTCAACTGTATTCACACTACGCACTGCGGTAAAGCGCTTTAGTAGACTGACACTTTTATGCAGAAGGTAATTAGATTCTTCTAGATAAATGTTACTCGTTCAGTAGGCATATTTCAAAGTCCAAAACGATATAAGCCTATAATTTAAGCTGAATATCGAATAGCTTTGGAATATCAAATGTGGAATATCAACTGCGCAGATATGCGATAGTAAATTACCTGAACTGAAAACATCAAGACACAAGGAAAGGGAGAAGTCTAACAGGATATTATTAATTTCCCAAAGCGATACCAATAAACCCTCTTCAGCAGGTACTTTGAAATTAGCATATTAGCTTTTCACGTGTTCGTTTCATGCATATAGAATGAGCTGTAATAAACAAATTTCGGACTAATTAACAAGTCTCGTAAGAAGATGCATTAAATATTTAAAGTCGTAAGTAGGCTTTAGTGTTGAAGCCAAAATACACGCGATCGATGGCCGAACTGAATTCACAGAGCAGCAATATGCAGAAACAAACAAGAAAATACGGACACTTCATACAATTCGGTTAACCATTGGATGTTAAGTAGTATAGTCAAAATATTAAACATAATTTTGTGCGTCGCAAGCAGTCATCATCCCAATTTTCATCATCAACTTTGTAAGTATCACTGCTGGGTTTGAACTTTCTTCCAAGAGATCAATTACAAAAAATATTTTACAGAAGTTAAGGGATGAGATGTAAATACGTGAAACGCACATACACGACACGTTGATAAATTGTAATTATTTAATCTCCCCTAGAAGAAGAACTCGTTTATTTGTCGTTATTTACTTCAACATTGTACGCTTCTGTTAACTTGGCCAACCAGATCTGCCTCTGTGATACACCCACTGTACTTTTCATCCACAAACTAAAACTAGCTGCCTGCCACCCGTTGAATTATAAATGGCAGCGCCAGCCGCCCGCGGATCACGTCGAGTTTATTTTCACACCTGAATCCAGATCCGCGAATTTAAATAGTACGCCACATTTATTAACAGCTAATCGCATCTCAGTTTTACGTCTTGTTTAGAATATAAGACACCAGGCGTCTGGAGAACCGAAAAAATAAAGTTATCTGAAACGTGTCTACGTGATCAAGCCCCAGTACGAGTAGTGTAAAATAATTGTATTTTCTCCTAAAGAATTCTACTGAATAATGTGTTCAAGCTATATTCAGCTGCTGTATCCTTATCTACCTGGGTCAGAACTGCAATACATTTCACTACACTCCTTTTGAATCCAGATTGTATGTAAGTGTTATCTATACATAAACGAGAACCGGAATAAAGCTAAATGCTTTACTGCTTTCATAACCTCACCGTAATTAATGAACCAATGACAAAAACAAACAAAGAATCGCCGATGCATGAACATATTTAAATCAGAATATGAATATGTAGCGGGATGGAGCTTTTTCTTGTCCGGTGCGTAGTAACCGAATGTATAATGATACGTTTCGAGTGATTGCCTCTCAATGAGATGCGAACAGGAAGCGACAGGCGTAACACCTACCTTGGATCTCATCCGTAATGTAAGGTTGTCGGCTGGAATCAAACGCTTCATCGGCGTTCGTACTGTTATATTCTGTAGATATGTATATACATTCTTGTTTACAGTTTCCGGGGTTGTTACACGGTTGTTGGATTTATTCTTATGGTCGGAACCCATTCTATAATCCCCTACTGGGCACGGATCTCTTCCCACAATTGGGGAAGGTACGGAGCATATCCACGATCCCGCTCCAGTGCGTGTCAGCAGAGTACTGGTTAGTGCCATATTAATTTATCGGATATTCACAGACCCCCAAAATGACTCCAACAAGGTATACAACTGCCATATATCGATAACATACAGGACCGACAATTTAACGGTCCTCCGAATAGGCGATTTTGTTATTAATTGGAGGTACATACGAGAACACCCATAATGGGTAATTAACAACAATTGTATCGTATACAAATGACAACGGGATACAACGGACGGATTTTTCTTTAATAAATCTATTTGATTTAAAATAATTTGAAATGCATGACTATGATAATTTACAGTATACGAGCACTTGTCTCCCGCCTGCATAAGTGCACGCAGCTCGCGGCCTGCATGTAAAGTACCTGCAGCACTGCGTACATGCGCAGCTTCCGGCACGGGCTGCAACTTGCGAGTTATTGATGAATGCAAACACCATTGTAAATGCCAATAGCATGGCAATGTCCAGAGCATCCGTACGCTGCAGAAATGTCCTTAGCTATAATATATAAATTCAAACTAGGCTACGTTTTGTTGCGTGGGATACTCATTAGAATTAAGTTAAAAAAACTTTTATCGCAGAAACTGTTCGTTAGAAACATTTACAAATAACTTTTTTTATTACTATTATTATAATTAAATACATTCCATTTTATACCCATAATTGTATGTTATTATATTATAATATCTGTCTATATAAATATGATATATATCATGAACTTCAATTTATACATGTGTTGCCAGACGGAGTTTAGTTAGATCAGTTAGTTATCTCCCAGAGATATACTCTGACCAAATGAGTTCCACTTGAATTTTTAACCCACTTCTACTTCACATGTGATCTGTGACACTAACACATTAAAATGCATTCGACTCAATCTATTTAAATGACGAAGTCCGTGCAATACAAATAGCTTTTATAATAACACTTTGTATGGATCGGATACAGTGTGCAAAGCTTTTTGTTTGTAAATAGCTGGTTATTATTTCTAATGATAGAATAAAAAATGTTCTGGAAATACATTTACATCCGTAAACATGACGCAGATGTAAGAAAAGAATAAAACATGTTTTCAAGAAATTTAGATTATTCTTGTGTAATAAAATAACCTGGACCATACAAACTCTAGTTTAAAAATGAATGAATGAATTTGAAGGCCTCTGGGGCTAATTGATTATGTTTGTTTTATTAGTTTATTTATTAAGTTTCGCACGGAAGGTGATAAGGATTACTTACCAAAATTAGTTGGGATAGTATATAAAACTCATTGAAACCAACCAAATATTCAGACAAACATGATAGCCATTTAGTGTCAAAGTAATTCATGTCTCCATAAAAATCACATTAAAAGTATCTAGATCAACGACGTTGCTCCGATCAAATAAGTACCTCGTTTTTGAGGCGATTTGTTAGTGTACAGTACAACTATCATTTAACTGAGAGAATAAGATAGTAATATACAATCACGCGATCAGCGGAAACAGGTTCCGCGGTGCACTCGTAGGTGAGTGGCGTTACATTCGTTCCTGGAATACTTCGTACCAGCAACAAAGAACCGCTGTTACGGGCACAGCGGCAGCGGTATTAGTGGTTCGTACATCGTGTTTAGGATATAGCCGGTTGTCTTGCGATACCCAGGGCTAGTACATGTTTGTAATAAATACGCACTGGTCACGACCTCGCTTGATAGATACGTAAAATGATGCATCTTAATGGTATGAAGACAATTTGCTTCATTTTGCCTCGTTCGAATAGAATATAAAATAATAACGAAGTGAAATTGGAAGCCATTCATTCATGAAGCTCCAGAGTCCAGGTCATGATTTTTTAAAATAATAAGTCTACTAGGGAAAGAAGGAACATATAATGTCAGTCGCCCTCTAGGATTTCGCAATTTAATATTGTAATAAGAATTTTAAATATTGCATGTTTTGGCTAATTTCCGAATGGTTGGTTTTCGTATAAAGACCAAACGTATAGATCATACAAAACTAAGCTAATACGTGTATCAGAAACGACCAATATGGACTCCCTTTTATCATAAGCGCGCGTCACAATATATCATTATCTTCGGACACGTCGCTGACAGCCCTGCGAGGACCGGATGCACAGTTTAAAGGGCAAGCTGTCGATAAGATGCTAACTTCAGGGGTGAACGACCGCACCTCGATACTGGCACATCTCTACATCTCTCATTAGCGCTTCCTTATGCGGAGTGATTGCATCTTGGACTTGAGCGAGTGCGGTGTTTTGTTTCTAATTAGTTTTCTATTTAAGTTGCAAGCCGCTAAATGTTATTTACAGCGATATTCATCAACTAGAAGGAATTATGAACCTCTAATATTTATAGCTTGGTCAGTATCCAGTATGAACAATGAAGCGGTTTTCTTACTGTTAGGCAAGAACACTTCACTACTTTCACAATGCGGATAATAGAGATACTTGTTATTAGTCATCTTACACATATTTACATCTATACGTTCGTATAAACTGAACTCAAACTCAAGATTTAACGAGTAACTTTTGAAAACAACCACGGCGAAACACGGAAGCACGAATAAAATTTCGTCGCCTGCCGCGTGACCTATATTCAACTCATTATATTTACATTGCTTAGCAGCTTTATAAATTATGTTATGCTCTATAATCTCGGATAAAGCTTTCATTACAAGCAGATAATACTACTGCGACCAGTTCACATTTATTGCAATAATCACTGTAGATTGACAAAAATATCGCAAAACAGAATAATGTTAAATTGGCGCAAATTATTTAATTTAAAGAAATAATTTAGAAGGGTCTTTAGGGTTCCATTTATAAATGATTTGAAATGAATAGAAGACCAATAATAATATCGTCATTGTTCCAGAGGCATCGAAAAATGGTATTGTTCAAATTGTTATGCTATCAATTAATAACAGAATTATTATGTATAATAAGAATAAATATATCTCATGTAAAGAACAATTACTAAGGCTATTATGAGTGTTCTATGCGAATAAAAACCTTACATACTACTTAAACATTACATTCAGTTTGTCCGTCATCATAAATTTATCATCATTTAAGTTCACTAAAATGTAAGCCGCCCACCCGATTTATATTAAAATGGGATGGGATAAAAAAATGTTAACAAATTTTACATCCGATTCATTGTTTAAAGTTGCAAATACCCTCTCTCTGCGATTAATTTCTAAAATATGTGACCTCGAAACTCTTAATTGAGCATGTTAATGGGTCATGGCCTCGTGGAGAAATCCGGATATTACCTTGGTGTCGCTTAAATTAATTAGGCAGTAATACAAGGCGCGGTAGCTTGATGGTGCACATATCGGGATATAGATCCTGAAATAACGGATACGAGACTCGCGCAATCCATTTCTCACATGAGTCACTGAATAAAAGTCAAAACTTGTGGGATTAATAGGATTGCTGGATAGTATTATACATACAGGGTGTATATATCCTAGAATATCCTATGTATGATCCTAGAATAAATATATATTTTTAAAAAAATACGCTTACATACATACATACATATGCACATACAACGATTACTACACGGAAAATAAAATAGCGTGGATTGCATAGTACTGAAGTTTTGATAAACAGATCCATGTTTGTGGAGGATGCTTTAATCACTGCCACGTGATTTTAGGAAATGCCTTAGCAGAAAAGGATTAAGCCATAATGGTTTAAAACATGTTTTAAAACAGGTTCTATTTTAGGTAGGTTTAAAGCGAAGAGGCGAGGTCGCGTGTACCAGTAGTTTCAAACAGGAGCGAGGAGCTATGGAGGAGCGCGGACCGCGGCACGTCGGAACTATTCTATTTTTAAGGCGTGCGAAGGAATTTAATCGGCGGATCTCAGGCGGATATCACTGGAAGCGTCGCATGAGATGGATTATTCTGTCAAAGGAATATGACGCTCAAAGGAATGTTTTCATTATTTCTTTGTGAGGTTATGAAAACCTGAGGTTATTGACCTTTGTTTCTAATGTATTGAAATTAAAATTCAAAGCAATTTCTTTGATTGGGGCTTCCCGGTTTTACCCGTGTAGGCAATTGATTTGATTATTTTTATGTTAACTCATTAAGTTATCAGCCAAGATAGTGTTTACACTTTCATAATAAAATGTTAAATATATGAAAATTAAACAAATAGCGATGCACGCCCGAGCTATGACTTTTTACACAAACACCCAAAACGAAAATAAAAATAAAAAAAATATTGCGTCGTTGTATATAAAATACTAGTGTGTCTTCTTTTAAAATAATTCATTCGTTTTCTTTTGTTTTGTCGAAATAGACTCACCGGTTTAGGGTAGGTTTAACAATTTAAGGAAAAAGAAGGGAACAAACAGTTTGTTACCCGATGAATTAATAATATTGCACAGGCTTTTTATATGACCTCATGTAGTGACGTAATGGCGTTTTATTCATTGTTATTTGAATTTGTAAAGCTTTAATTAAAATTCAAAGTGCTTTAACTATATCTTACATTTTTGGTGTTAAAGCGATCGTATGCAAACGAAAACACGCTAATTCATATGTTTGATCTTACTAATTTCACGATATTTATTATATGTATGTATACAGAAGTGT